>JAZHYW010063358.1:0-48858 GCA_037355805.1 Ixodes ricinus | reverse complement strand
AAGATACATATTGCTATAACACGGAGCCAACGGTTTCAATAACAAGAAACTGCAATTAATTGGACATGGACAAGACGATTAACATTGTAACCGGCGGCGCCTGAGTCCAGGCAAGACTCCTCATGCTCCGCCTCTGATCCGCCTTATCAAGGCGGCGCATCCGATGTGCGCGTGGCTGGCGCGACGTCGCCGCCACGCGGGAAAAGTTCGGCACCTTTGCCTCGCAATGGGGCAGTCACTGGGCTGGGGAGCCGCCAGGGTGCCCGCCAGTTTTTAGTGCGTACTTCAGTCGAGCTCTCAGCTAAGTACCAGCCTCACCCGGCGACGGTGTTTTCTTTTTGAACTTCCTATACTTCTTCTGCGAGGCGAGGGTGTTCCTCAGCCACCAAAAGATGAGTGCACTGTTCACGCCTATTTTTGTACTACATCACACTCTGAGCTTCTATAAACATAAGTTTTGTTGTGTGTGGAATGCACGTTCTGCAAGCATAGTAGAAGCTTTCCGACAGCTAGTTCTTATCTTCCACGTGACTTAAGGATGGCTGCGGCTGTCATTATTCTCTCTAAAATGTCTTTACATACTATATGTCAAAGGACATTTAGAGAGCATATGACTGGCCATCCTGTAAGTCCAGCTTTGTATACAAACGCACATGAGACACTCTAGCATTCAAACAATATCCCAGTTTATGAGTTCGCGTTTGCATTAGATGCACGTGTGAGGCGCCAATCGATTCTTCTTTTATAATGTTATTTTTTTATTTTATTTACAAATTAATTATCCTAAAGCACGGAACAATGCATGTGCAACTAAGAAGGAGTGAAGTATTTTTTTTTGTTGTTATTTATAGAGTTCCACCTTAAATGATAACAGAATATAAGGAAATGAGATGATACAGCTTCCCATCTCGTAACAAATAAAATTTTCACCAAATACTACTATGGTAAATTTGCCATTAACAAGTCTTTTGAGATATTTTAAGCAACAAATATGTATGTATTCTTTAATATTTATTGCTTAGATTCAATGCAGGTCACGCCTAAATATTCATGAAACCTCTTCCAGTAAAACTGGCAATACATCGACTGTGTCGGAATACTTTTAAAAAGTTATATACCTATAATAATATTAAAATATGAGTATTCATATCACATAAGGATTGAAAAGTGTCTGAAGCAAGTTATCATTATCAGGTTAGAATCGTAACAAATTATGTTTTCTTCTTAAGAGATCAGAGACGCAAACCAAATGCTGAGAAATAATCTGAAGTACTTCTTGAGGCTAAACAAAAACCTATTTAATATGTGTCATGTGTCGAGAAAGAGCAAAACTCATTTTTCCCTAGTATCCAATACACAAATATACCAAGGTGGATCTAAAAAACAATGTCTATACATGGGGATGTATTGAGCACAGTTTTAAGATTGATAGTCATTGTTTTACCTGATAAAATATAAATCACTATCTTTTTTTTGACAAGGTTGAATAAATTATTATTTAGGTTTTGTTTGACTAAGAGTTTAAGCGGCTTTTCATCATCTGTTTTAATGGGTGCCACAGCACAACAGATAATTCTATACAATACTCTACAATCCATTAGTGGTATACGCATGTCAGTGATGTGTGTAATATACTTAGAAACACATTATATTTTTCTCTATAAGGGATCACATTTTTTGAAACCTATGTTTGATCACTTTACTACACATACACTTGTACTTTTAATTGCTCAAGTGGAATAATAGTGCTCTGTAACCTTCACTACCAAATAATGTTTTACGTCAGATATATTTTGCTAGGTCTAAACATGAGGAACAATATGCAGAAAAAATAATAGTTTTCGGACCTAACACAAAATTTAAGCCATCGCAAAAAAAAATTGTGTTAAAAAAAAGGACATTTGCTGCTGCTAAGCTGCGAGTAACAAAGGCAACGGGCTTTCGCCACGCTGCGGATCAGCGTTATCGATGCCGGGAGTAAGCACTAATAAAGGCCTAAAAGACTTTGGTAAAAACACCACTGCATTTTAGAGGGAAAATATTAACTCTATGATGTTTTTAATGTAATATGTAGTTTAATATTTTTTATTCTATCGAATATCATGCTTACAGTAAGTATGCTATTAATGATGTGATTTTAAATAAAAGCAGTTATGCTGACGCAGCATTTTTCGCCTTGTGCACTCTACCCCTGGCGAAACTATTTCAAATATACCATTCCATTCAGGCATTGAAGTAACAGCCCATAATTGTGGCAGTACACGCAAAATAGCACCGAAAATACACACCTCTTTTTTTACTTAGTTCTAAAATATACTTCTGAGAAATAGTTTTAAAAATGCCTCTATTTCAACTACATTCGGAGCTCCCTTCATGCGTCTCTGAAATATGTAAATACTGAATTAGTAGGCACAAAAATACTTTTCACCTAGATTTCCTAAAATATTAGTTTATTTCTTGCAAAAAGGCTACCAACCCTAAAAAAAGGCAGGATCAAAAATATGCGCAGAATCGCTCCTTAAACCTGGAAATCGTAAATACTGTTGTGTTATAACCCAAGTACCTTTTGAACTGCAATAATTTGGTTGTCTGACTTCAACTACCAAAGTATTTGAAAAGCCTCGCCTATCAGAAATTCACTTCAAGCAGATGTGAGGCACATTGAACTGCCTAAAACACAACATTTGATTAGTTGCGTCACTTGAGTTAATTGTGCAGCATCGCACTGATGAACTAGAGCAGTTTATGCTGTTGTTTCCTTTTTTCTATCAAGCAACATACCAGATGAGTTTCTTGCACACCAATCACAAACGGGGTTCGGGGAACCATACAACCACAACACTTGCTGATGCTGGAAATCTTCAGCTAGAGCTAGAGCAGATACAAATGTCAAGAGGAATCAGTGTTAGCGCAATGTTAGTTCAATTGAATGTGGCATACCGGCCATTGCAGGAGTGTGCGAGTAGTGACTTTACTATAGTGACGCTAATGACCATATTAAATAGTCAACTATAAAGAAAAGCAAAATTACTATTTAAGGTAAAAGAATCTAGCTTGACCGTTTTCCATCCTGAGGAAGTTATACAGAGAAACAATAACATTTCTCCTAGAAGCCAGTTTTTGTGGATATTGTTTTGAGCGTACCGCGCCTAATTATTTGCCAGTTGTACCAATGCTTTTTAAAAGTAAGAGATATCGTCCACGAACTTCAATACATTGTTTCCCTCTTTGACAGACCCCCAGGAGAAGATAGAATACTTAGAACCTACAATAAGTGCAGAGCTGGTCACCGACCAAATGATTACCTTGGAATATGTGGGCTATATAAGTGCCCTAGAGCATTCAACGGGATTGCAGTGATTCAGGCGTTCAGTGCGTCATGGTGTTTGTGTTAGTGTTCGTTTCCTAATGTGTGGCTTTGGGATTGCATTTAGTAGAGGCTTCAACATACCGCAGAAATACATTTATTAAAAAAATAAAAAAAATGCGTAGTCGCTTTTAAGACACATAATGACATCTTGAGGTGGAAGAAATTGTGTCTTGGTATATCTAGAGCCACTTCTGATTAATATTTATGATATATTTTGAATAGCATTACTTGCGTGTTTCGAGCGCGGCCAAAATAATACAGAACGAATACAAAACGAATATTCATATTCAATATATTTCAAATTCGTTTCAAGTACGGCCTCTATATGCTATGGGTACTGTAAGCTCTTGAAAAACATCTCTTTGTTTAACATAAATGCAAAAGTGTAGAATATTCCGTTATCATATAAACCTGCTTACTCAAGTTGTTTTGAAACGCTCGCTTTACAGCAGGTCGATGTTATGTTGGATATACTAGACAAGCAGTTTGAATTACGTTGATTTACAATGACGTCTGCTTTACTTACTCGTGCAGTTCACCTTTGTAAGATTGCCTTTTCATTTGACATTTTCCATTTTAGTGCCCACGACTTCTACTGGAGAGAATTCGGGAGTTGGTCTTGTTAATCCGGGCGTATGTGGAAGAAGTAGATGAGAAATGCGAGGTCCAGGCTAGACACAACGACTCTGATAACGCTTTCACTGGTGCAGCTTATCGTAAAAAAGCCAAAAGAACTGAGGCTGCTACGCGTAAGTACTGATTCAGTTGATTTCCATCGACCAAAGTCAAGAATTGGGGTTTTACTTGCAAAAACAACGAAGACGTTTCGCACGCTTGTTTTCATTGACAGTGCCATAATCACATCAGCGATGTTTTAGCCTCTCATTTTATTTTAGTGGCTACATAACTGTTGTTTCAGCAAATAAAAATGCGTCCAAACACGGACGCATTTCTTCTATCTTTAAAGAAGAGTATGTGAGAGCCTCTCCGAGAAACTGAAGCAGAGAGCAGCAAGCAGACGAAAGCAGTTAATCCACCAACGCCATGCAGAAATCGAGGTTGTGCCATACATCCATGGAGTGACGCACAGACCAAAAAAATAGCGAGGCAGAGCAAGATATTAGGTTGTTTGTTCGGCACCGAACAAAACGTACGCGCTGAATGCCGCAGGGTCAACAGGGACGTGATCAACAGCCGATATGTGACAGAACTCCATTGAACACGCTATGCCCCAATGCGAAACGGGGTCGTCTATCGTATTCCTTCTCTCGCGGGAAGAGCTACATCGGCCAAACTGGCTGATGTATAAACGATAGAGCAAGGGAGCATGCGGCATCGGTGAAAACTACATCATGGACACTTGTCAGCTCATTGCACGGACCTGTGGATGTGATGCAGAGCTTACGAGCATAACCGTCCTTCATAGGAACACCTTGCGCGTGAAGTGCTTGAGGCCTTGGTCATTGAAGAAAAAGGGAAGACTGCGTGAGCACCTCGTCAATTACAGGTTCATGAAGAAGAACGCAAATGTTTGCGGTTTGCCACACCCTGTTCAGTGGGTAAACTAAAAGGTCGTTTGAACGCATTTATTGTGCCGTAGGACGAAAAAGAAAAGGCCTAAGTTGGGATGAGGAAAACTGAAAGTGAATTGTTAGTCGGTGGTGGATTGACCAGTCCTTCCTTCGTGTTCTTGTTTTTCCGTATCTGGAGCTTACCTAATGTCCATCAGTATGTACCAACTAGTCCACTATGAACCCGTACTTCTGAGCTCTGCGCTTCTCGCCTTTTGTACTGCGTTTCGAAGGCACGGATTTTCTCGGTGACCACCTGAGCAATAAATAATATTCCCAACATGTTGATTTATTACACACACCACAAAGCGCACCATAGCAAACAACACTACCTCCAGAGACACACGAAAATAATGTGCAACCAACTCGCCCAAGCTGCCGTTAACAAGATGTTGATTTATTTTCGGTATTGCCATACTTCTGAGAGTGTTTTAAACAGCTCAGGGATGAAGTTTCAATATAAAGTAAACGCTCATGCCGTAATTATTTGAAATCTAATAAATCAAACGGCTCCATTGCGGTTCCAAGCCACGTGTTTGCTTGCCCGGCCGGCGCGTCGTATATCAGTAATTTTAGAAAAAGGGCGATACTTCCAGTGAGGAATGCACTTAACCTATGTTCCTTCAAAGGGATAAACTTCGTCCCTGAAGCAGGGGGAGCAACAGTTCTCCGTCGCCCGCAATCTCCGGTCATGGCGGCACTGAATCGAGCAAATCGGAGCTCAATAAGGCTTAACGAGGACGCTGGCGTCTCTGTACGGGACGAAAGGAGCAGCAAATAAAAGCGTAACACGAGCTTTCCGCGAACTGTGTTTATTTCCGAAGCAAGGTCCCCCAAATACAGAAACTTTGTTTCTGAAAGTGCCGTTTTGCCTTCTCGTCCTCAGCACTGCAGATAGCAACGGAGATTAAACCGACACCTTGCTGGCTTCTGCGCACTTCACGTCTTACCTTTGCTGGCACCTCTTCGAGTCACAATTCCTTCGCCAACCGCACATCACGGAGGAATGAAACCAACTGGCGAAACCAGCGCCGCCCAAAGAACAAACCCGCAGCTGTTGCTTCACCGCGTAGTGAAAGAACGTTACATCGCTTGCCACCAGAGGTCGAGCCGCTAAAGTAAATGCAAGTAGCTAAACCAGTGGCGCTTGTGTACCCACTAACGCGTTTCACAAAAACAATTTTATTTTCCTCAGGTTATTCATATCTGAATTTCACTATGAAAATACTAGCTGTATAATGGCAAGCATCAGGTGAACATACATTGATATACACACACATTGCAGGTACAACGTCAACACAACGCATACAAACGTCAACACAACGGCACAGTCTAACCCGAACACTACACCTTGAGCTCTGCGTTTCCGTCTTTGTACTGGTCGTTTTGAACGCACGGAACTTTTCTGGTGACTCCATAAGCAACAAAACATATTCCCAGCATGCTTATCTTTCCCAGCAATGTAATAAACCACTCGTATGAATATTTCGAATGGCCTCATGGACGAACTTTATTAAGAAGTAAACGCCTCGATCATGCCGTAACTGTTTGAAAGCCAATAAATCGCAGCCGTTCTAACAATGCGGCTCGGAAGCCGCGAGTTTAGCTTCCCCGCCCGGCACTTCGTAGCCGGTAGATGCTATTGTAGTTTGTTTGTTATATTGTGCCGGTGCCTGGCGCAATGCGGCTTCACTACGCCTTCCCAATTAATCTCTGACGAGCGGATATTCCCACCAGCTTTTCGGAAGTGATGCCTCACGGGCAGAGAACAAGCGACTCGACTTGAATGTAAAGCCAAAGCCGCGACTTGCGGCAGGTGTTATGTACGAGCATGCCACCGGTGGCGAGCTCTGGAAAACTTCCAGCGCCTACTCCCAGCGCCACTGGCGGCGTGTTTCTCCAGGAATCGCAGTATATTTCTGTAACCAGCAAAGATAAGGCAGCTCTTTTTTTCGATTTACCTACCATTCTTTGTAACAGCCAGAACCTACCATACCGTATGCGCAAGTGCTTTCCGTCATAATTTCGAACTTCTTTCGTGACCTTTCCATTGCGGAGCGCAACCGCCTCCGGGGAGAAGATCAACCGACAGCAACATTGGCCACAGTACGATAGTGAGCTTACTGTTCATGGCTCAAGCGTCCAACATGACTATCCAGGCATCACGACCGATTGCAACTCTAATCCCTCAAGCGGTCGAACTCTTTAATGTGAAGCGGGAATGTCAACCCGCGACACCCCACGATCACGGCTCGGCCAGCGGCATCAATGCACCGACAGTTTACGTCATCTCATCTTGTACAGCCAGCACCACTGATACGGCGAAAAACGCGGTCACATCGGCACACCCCAGCTTTCTCTTCTGTCTCACAACGCAACGCCACCAGCTAATACGATGTTGGCAACTTACGTTGCCGACACGCAGAAATACGGAGCCATCGCTGCGATTGCCGCCGGTTGGCACCGGCATCGGCAGACAGAATCCAAACTCCAAAGCACGGAAGTGCACTCAGGCAGCCGGCAGCAAACCTGCTCGGTCTTCGACGCAGTTCCTGGGCGATTTCCATAACGTAAAAAACGTCGACACGGATCCGCGTGTTCCAAGGCTACCGGCAGTTCCGCGTGGGCCGGCGTGGGTTGCAGCGATCCGGAGACGGCGATCTTACCCAGTGTACGTAGCCCTGCTGGCACAGTACGGGAAATCCTGCTGTTTTTAGCGGCTTCTGCTTGCTCGTTTGATAAAAATTAGCGGGAAAAACATCAACGCAAACCGGAAATCGCTCTGCACAAGTTTGGACTAGAAGACTTGAAATTAACGGCGCCTCTCGCTGCCGCTGAAGCTCAATCAACTCACCAACTTTTCTTGTAAACAACGCGCGATGCGGTCGAAAAACGAAACCGAAAGAAATATAAGTTGGGAGGGCGAAAGCTTTCCCCGTTCAGCCTGGAGAAGGAGAAGAACGTTTGCTCCTCCCCTTTTTCTCGTGCCCGCTCAGCGCGCCAGAGAGGAGGAGCAGCGGCGCGCCGTCGTTTACCTTTTTCCCTCCATTTTTTCTTAGAGTGCGTGAAAAAAGAATTCATGAATGTACTTCTGATAGGTTCATTGGACACATCGTAAATTCTGACAGGAAAGTAATACAAGTTATCATTTAAATCACGTATGAACTTGTGTGCTGCATACCAGTTCCATTGTTGCCTATCAGTTCTCATAAGTCGCATATCAGGTTTTGGGTATTTCATATTAGTTTCAAATGTCTCATATCGATGTTTGGATAATTAATATCAGTTCCATATGTCGCATATCAGGTTTTTAATATTTCATACCAGTTCGGATATATATTCATGTAATTTTTTTTTGGTAGGGCGATTTCAATGAATCATAGCAACACATCAGCAAAAAGCTATGATCTATTAGCCTTCAGCCCCCCCCCCCCTCGCCTCAAAAGCCGCGAATCTCTACTATGGCCTACCAGCCTGCTCCAATAGATTTATTAAATCACGCTCAGAAATAAACGATTTCACAGCTGTTGTACCTTATTTGTGCGTCGTGTTGAACTGACGTCTTGAATGTACATATTCTCAACTTCAAATTCTTCTCCATCAACCTCAAGAAGGCTGCCATGTGTGTGGCACATATGCCATGCTCTGAGAAGATGAGGGTGATTGATGTTGACAGTATGAATCTAAAAGAAAGGTTCGATAGATGGCAAATATACTTCCTCCTTTAACGTGGTTTCTAAGCATAAAGAAAAGAATGGAAAATATTCAGACGAATACACCCTGCTGATTGAATGGAATCAACTTTCCGGAGCTGCTGAGGCAATTTTTGCGGCACCAGATTCGTACTTCGGCGACTTCTTAACGTTTATCCTGACTTATTTTTACAATGTGCATTCCTCACACTTAAAATTTCCGGCCTTCGCAGCCAATGTTACGTCGGTGTGTGTATGCGCAGGGAACAGTGCATTCAAGTGTGGCGCCAAGGGTGGGGAAGACTAGTTGTCGAAGTCAGCGCAAGGTGGAGCCACCATTATGTTGCACCACGCTCTACCTAATAGCTCGTGACAAAAAGTCCGGATTGTCAGCAGTGCCATGGTTGCATTAATTCTTCTCCACTATAGTACAACAAAACTGCAACAACTCTGATTAGGTTCATTTAACGAACCATGAAATGAATTTTCGACTAGGATAACTGATTTGTTTTTAGGATTTGATTAATCTCATATGTTTTAGTGGGCAGCAAATTAAACTACTATGGGTAGGTAGAAAGCCAAACGCCTGCTTATTGGTACAAAAATTGAAAAATGTAGCGGACTATTATGTACCTCCTTTGAAAGCTCTTTGCCTTTTCACTGTAATGGATCCCTGGTGCCCAAACACGTCATGTCAAACCCACATTTCGCATTGAACATAAGCAGTGCGTGACACTCTGAAGTATGCGCTCGTAAACAATCAATCCGCCGACGAATATTTGGATTCGAGTTCATAGTCAATGGGTGCCGTGACGGGGCCTATTATCAGTATGCGAATGGCAGGTTTCATGGTGTGCTTAAAAAGCACGGTGAAATCTTGGAGTCATCGCATCCGTTTCCAAGCACGCCACAGCCACGTGATTTCACATTTCGTTTTATAGCTTTGATAGCTCATAGCTTATAGCGGCGACGAGTTTTCATATCTTAAAATCATCGGCTGTCATCGCCGCTGTAAAAAGAAAAAAAACATCTATTTTTCTTGTTACGAGGCCAGGGAAGTCGGGTCTTCCTCTAGGCCGCGAAACACGAAGAGAGAAAAGAGCTGAGCCGCAGAGTCACGCCAGTAACTATGCGACGAAGGGAAGGTCTTCCTCATCGTATGCTTCAAACACTTGCTTTCGAACATTGCTCGCGTTTTACGAAATCCTACTCTGGCAGTATCGTGTTGCTATGCGTAATGTTGGATGACTTTAGAAACTTCTACCGCGCTTACCCCTTACTTCACGAATCACCGATCACTCATGGTGGCCATCAGTGGCATCTGAGACGCCATCCACGACAGCAATGACATTTAACCACGTCGCACCTCCGTCCTCAGGTAAGTGAAGGCACATTTTCGCCCACGTCGCGCGAGCCGTGCTACAGCTATCACTTTTATTTCTTCGGACATTGCGGATGAGAACATTACGATTTTTTTTTATGTTGAGGAATAAATCTAAGAGGCAAGCAGCGTTAAAAAACAATTTAACGTCCATTTAAAACAAATATTAAACTTGTTTCATTAAGGTATGTTGGAGTAAAAAATAATGTAAGGTAATATGTATTTACGACGACTTGTTGTACTTCTCAAGAAGTGAAAAATCACCTAATTAATTATCTGATTTAAACATTCTGACTGAACTTACGCCTCTGCCATCTTTCCCGCTGGACAACAAGAGGAGAACACAAAAAAGGATTCACAATTTATATATGCATCATCCAGCCCCAATAATTATCAAGTTAATTCACTGAAGCTTGTTAGTACATATTTCGTATGCGTTAGATGGAACCTAAAACAAAATTATAGCGCACTGAAAGTTCATTTAAATATATCTACCAAAGCAGACACTCTAAAATGCGTTCTTGAGAGGTACTTCCACGCCCTATGAGCTACAGTAAACGACTAAAATGTTCGCGAGGACCTAATTTTCGAGAATTTCGAGAATCGCCTACGATGCGCGCAAAAATAGGTCCCGCAAACGATTCCGGTAAAATGTGAACACATTGTAATCTTATACGAGATCCACCGCGTCGCGAAAATTCGAACCCGCCAGTTATTCCAAAACTTCAGCTTTGACCTGAATCGCGAAATATATCAGCCCGCCTAAAATAAGTCGATTACAGTATTTTAGCGTCTGTGAAAAAACGGTTTCGCCTGCAACACTATCGCCCCCTGGCGCACCAGAACGGCGACTGTGCCACAAGGACCTTGCTTGTTTTAAAAGGTTCTTTGTAACCTTTTTAGTTCCGCCTTGCAGTAGCATTAATTTTAAATGATTTCCCGCGGTATGCTCTAAGTTTTAATTGTCATTGACATGTAAAAGCGATAAATTGGAAATTGTCACGAGCATAAATGCTCGCGCAGCGCTACTTATGACCAGCAGGTTGCAGCCGCCCAGTTGGGCTAAACGGCCGTCGCGACTTGCTCTTGCAACAGTGAGCGCCAGGATCCGATCCTGGCCGGGGCTACACGAGCTAATGGCGCTCGCAACGACCGTCCACAAATCTCCTGAACGGTCTGGCCAGTTCGAGGGCAAACTGCTACGCGACCTGTAACCATCGTACATCAGACATGTTCCCGGGGCCACGCGCAGATACAATGTAGGCTCTGCGCGCTGCTGAGGTACATCCCCCGACTCCAGACTGGGCGAACCGGCGGCTAACTACTAGTTAATATGCGACTGCCCGGCGATCGCGCTACGCATGAAATCACCGGCGGAGAGCACGGTCGCTATGAGACCAATATTGAGCGCACGGACAAGAAGCTTGCACTCACCGAAAGCCGATCTTAGAGCGCACAAGGGCAGCGGCGCTTCCTGACGTCATGATCAACGCTGACGAGTCTGGCGCACGATGCGACGATGACGCGTGCAAGGAGGAGGTTTGAGCTTCGTCGCTCGTCTGTTTGACACGCCTAACAAACATGCTGCGTACTGCAGGCGGCAACGGAACGGCCCGATCTATTTAGCAGCAAATGATGCATGCGAGTGGCGCAGTGTTTCGCGGTAGCGATTGTCAGTCTCGGCCTAGCGTTTGACTCTGGTGGTTACGCCAGCGTACGCCCGCGACGCTGTGCTGTTTTCTTTAGTTCCTTTTTGTTTTGGGTGCAGTTTGCCCCGGAACGCTGAGCCTTCATAGATATTGTTCATCAATTATTATCGGACAATATAAAAGTAAGCTACGTTATTACTGCTAAAACTTAACCGGAATACCTCACATAAGCGCGATGTTGTTCCTCAGTGACTAACTTGCTCATACTAACTTGCAGTAAAACGTTTGCGCGGTATGCACCGCATGCACAAAATGCAGAGAAAGACAGAGTAATCCTACAAGAAACGCTTTGTTTTCACGGGGTAAGAAACAGTATATAAAATTATTTACGTTCTAAAGCACGCATATAGTCCAACAAGCCAAGAATTATACGAGAAAATTGGAATAGATACCGCTGTCCAGTAGAGCTAGACCCGACGTCCACAACACGCTAAATGTACTCGCAAACACCTGTGCGTAAATAAACGCAGTTAGCACAGTCACAGCCAGTGCTCACTACAGGCGAGTGGCCACCAAAGCACTTGCGGCTAAATGATGTGACCATGTGAGCCTCTGTACCTTTATTTTGACCGACAGCCAACAGAATCAGAGACGTTTACAAATCCCTCGAAAGGCTCGTTCACACAGACCCGTTTTCTTACGTTACGTTACGAAAAGTCACCGGAAAGTCTGTGCTTCGTATGAAGCGTGGCTACCAATTCAAGGAGATATTCTGGCACGCAACATTCGAGACACGAATGTTTCGGTGACGTCGAGCTAGACGCGTGAGTTACCGTGGCAACCAAGGACGACAGGGCTCGTCGTAACGTAACGTAAGGAGTTGAGCTCTGTTCAACGTTTCACACAGCACCGCTTCCTTACGTTACGTCTAAGTCACCGAAACATTCGTGTTGAGCAATGTCGCGTGCCAGGCTATCTCCGTGAATTGGTAGCCACCCTTAATACGAGGCACAGATTTCCCGGTGACTTTTCGTAACGTAACGTAAGAAAACGGGTCTGTGTAAGCTAGCCTTACTGCCGAATTAGAGCGCAGCTCTTGAGAAGGAGGAGGGAAGGAACGGAGGGGAGAGTATGCCCTCCTCCTCCTCCGTACCCTCTTCTCCTCCCTCCTCCTCCCTTCTCTCTCTGCTCCTCGTCCTCCCCTCCTCTTCCTCCCCTTCTCCTTCTCGCTTTCCTCCTCCTCACTCCTCCTCCTTCTCCTCCATTACACTCTCTCCTCCTCGTTCCCTCCTCCTCCTCTCCCATCCTCCTCCTCATTTCTTCCTCCTCCTCCTTTATTCTCCTTCTCCTTCCTCCTCCACCTCCTCCGGTACCCTCCCATCCTCCTCCTCCTGCGTACCCTCCCATCGTCCTCCTCCATGTGCCCTCCCATCTTACCACAGTTCCCTGCTAAATTTAGCTGAAAAAATGACGTCACGTGACCTAACAGCAATTCAATTCCCTTCTGAATTTAGTGGGGAATGGAATTGTTGTTGAGGTCATGTGACGTCAATTTTCCCGCTAAATCTGTTGGAGAGACTGAATTTGCTCAGATGGTGACGCGACACCAAGTCATGTGACGTCATTTTCTCCGCTAAATTTAGCGGGGCAATTGAATTGCTGTTGTGTCACGTGACGTCATTTTTCCCGCTAAACTTAGCGCTGTTACGGCTGACTGCGACGCGGACGCCGATTTGCGAAGCCGACGGCGTTGCCGCTGTTAGAGGCGGGGTTTGAGCCGCACGTCCGGGAGCTTCCTGGCTCGTGACGACGACCATTCCCCGAAGTGAAGAACCCAGGGGTCCAGTGGAGGTGGGAGAATTGGTAACGTAACGAACGGTTTAATTACATGGTTGCGATACAGTCGTCAAATCCGAGAGAACTCCTGAGCAGCCTCGCGCTCCGCCTTATATAGGGTCCGTTTTCTCCCTCACTCCCCGCCAGGGCAGCAGGTGCGCAGCAGCAACCCGCCGTCAAGTGCGTCGTAGCAAAGTCCGCCGCGTCGTAGCCAGAAGTGCGTCGTAGCCATGGTCCTCCGCAATTAGGTCATGCCTCTCTCCCTTTCCTGAGCGCGCCAAGCCCCACGCACGCACACACGTCCCGTTGACGTCACGGACTCGTTGAGACCTGTCTCCGCAGTTAGGCCCGGCCTCTCTCCCCTTCCGGAGCGCACCAAGCCGCACGCACGCACACACGTCCCGTTGACGTCACGGGCGCGTTGAGACCTGTCTCCGCAGGCGCAGACACGTAGGCGCCGGTTCCGTACTCGTCGGGACTCGTTTCGCGTAGGCCCCGTCCAGCAGGCGACGTTCCCGGACTGGTCATGACTCGTTTCCGCAGCGTTGAAACTCGGAAGAAGGTCGCCGAAGGTTCCATTCTTAACAGCCCCTCCGGGGCCAGGGAAACCTCGAAAGGCCGGTGGTACAATCGCTGGCCTGAAGAGGTGGGCTTGGAGTAGGCCTTGAGAAGACGCTGCAAGCACCCAACAAACTCCCAAACCTCTTACAACGGAGGCATTAGCGGAAACGTCCCACACAACACCACGCCACACAGCAGCCAAACGCTCGGAATTCGCCAGAGACCCGCCAGACTGGACTACGGATTACAAAAATTTGCAAAAAAAACTACAAATTTAAAACCTTAGGACAATTGCGGGTATCGAGACCCGCTGTCGCCAAAACACAACTCATTTTTCCAAAGAGGTCACTATGAACAAAATACAAAAGACAAAAACTTTTTGCAATTTGTGAGGTCTTGTTGGGGTTTTAACGAAGTGCCCCCACTTTGATCCTCATTCCCGTGGATGACGGAGACCTCTGAGATCATCACTCCCGCTTTTGGTGATACCAGAAAAATCTGCTCAACCCATCGGCATTGCCGTTAAATTTGCCTTTCCTTTTTCTTGCCCTGAAGTCGTAGTGATCGATTTTCACGTGATTTCTAGACGTGAAAATGCGGTCCTTATAGCGCCGATAAAACAATCCGCCTTTTTCATGCCCCGTCACATTGGTCCTAGCAATCTCCTGAGCTGTACCGCGAAACCCTGACACACTAGGGTCGCTCTTCTGCTCGACTGTCAAAGACACTCTGTCTACTCGTAGCAGAGGACCAAAGTTACGTGACGCCGGAGCTACGAGAGATCTTTCACTGATCCCGTCTTCCTCCGCCTTTTCCGCCGGTTCGTTGGGACGGCGTACACTTTCTAGTGCTACGAGGTCAGGCTGTTCTACAACCTGGTCCCTCTCATCCCGTTTCTCTGCCTCGAACTCTGGTAGTGCCTGCTCCCCGACAGCTGCCTCTGGCTCTGGATCACTCGTCAACAAAGGGGCGAGCTGACGCGATTTGGACCTCGTACCTGACTGAACTAGTCCCTCTCCCAGTTGTTGACCCCTCTCGCGCAGCAGGAATTCTGACCGGTTAGAAAACAAATAAGGATACTCCAACGGGACTGTTTGCGAGACAGCCGCCTCTGTCACTAGCTCTCCGAACGGGCCAGTTATCCTTACCGTCGCCATAGGCAGACAGACACTGTGCTTTTCGAGCAGCTGCTTGATCCAAACTACCTTTCCAGTAAAATCGGATGTCGTTACATACGACGGATGAACAACGTCCATCGTCGCTGCACTGTCACGAAGCACCCTGCACGGCTTTCCGTTTACCTGGAGCTCGTGAAGATAGGGACGAAGGAGCTCCAGGTCCTCGTCACTACCGGTCACGGTCGAGAACACAACCCGCGGTTTCTTACATCTGGCCGCTGTGTGTCCCGGCTCCTGACAGTTGTAGCACAGGAACGGCTTCCTAGCCTCGAACTGCCCTGTTTGGCTTTTCCGCGCCTCGTCTCCGTTCGAGTGTTCTGCGCTCTTTTCTGGGACCTTTTGTCCTGCTTCGGGCTTCTCGGGCCCGTTTTCTCGCGAGCCGTTTCCCTGTCGGAAGGTCTTGCGCTGATCGCTCCGGCCGGGTTCGCTTTCCTCTCCGCTCAGCTTTCTACGCGTTGCGTACTCCTCGGCTAGCTCAGCGGCCCTTTCGACAGAGTCGACTCCTACCCTGTCCTGCACCCAGAGCTTGACTGACTGCGGAATGCTACGAAAGAACTGTTCGAGGCACACACACTCGACTACCTTGTCTCGGCTTTCGTACACTTCCTCGCTCTTCAACCATTCTATCAAATTGGTTTTAAGCCCGTAAGCGAATTCCGAGTAGCCCTCGCTGCTCTTTTTGGATGCGTTTCTAAACCTTTGACGGAACGCCTCGGCAGAAAGGCGGTACCGTTTCAAAAGGCTGGACTTCACCTTGTCGTAGTCGTCCGCGTCTCCAGCACTAAGGCGCGCGACAACCTCTGCAGCCTCACAGGGCAACAAAGTCAAAAGCCGTTGCGGCCACGTTTCTGGGGCGAAGCTCAACTTCTCACATGTCCTCTCAAAGTTCACTAAGAACAGGCCCACGTCTTCCCCAACTTTAAACGGCTGCATGAGCTTCTTCATTTGATACGACTCGGTCTCACTTGCTCGCACCGGAGTCCCAACTCTACTGTTCTGTGAGTTTAATCGCTGTTGTTCCATCTCTAACTCTAACCTTTTTAGCGCTGCTCGTTCCTCTCTCGCTGCAGTCTGCTCCCGTTCCTCTCTCGCCGCAGCCTGCGCTCGTTCCTCTCTCGCCGCAGCCTGCTCCCGTTCCTCTCTCGCTGCAGCCTGCTCTCGTTCTCGTTCTCGTTCCTCTCTCGCTGCAGCCTGCTCCCGCTCTCGTTCCTCTCTCGCTGCAGCCTGCTCTCGTTCTCGTTCCTCTCTCGCTGCAGCCTGCTCTCGTTCTCGTTCCTCTCTCGCTGCAGCCTGCTCCTGCTCCTCTCTCGCTGCAGCCTGCTCTCGTTCTCGTTCCTCTCTCGCTGCAGCCTCGCTCTTAGCGTTCAGAAGCAGTTCCCACGCAATTTTAATTTCCTCTACTTCTGCGCTCTCTGAAATCGCTTTACTGATCTCAGATTTCTTCATCTTTTGCTCCACCTCCACACCCAATTCTTCACATAAACAGAATAAATCTGTTCTCAGTAACCTCATTAGATCCATGATCGCTGCTCTTTAGCTTTGGCTTTGTTCTAAAACTTGTCGCGAGGTTGTACCTAAACCTAGCGCACGAGTCAAACACTAAGGATTCCCAGCAGTTCAAAATTAATTACCCATAATCTGAAGCCTGGCGAATCTCAAAGCAAAGTCCAAACGCTCACCCGCAGATGTAGCACGATGTCGCATGGTCCGATCCCAACCGCTGCCAACCAGTTGTTAGAGGCGGGGTTTGAGCCGCACGTCCGGGAGCTTCCTGGCTCGTGACGACGACCATTCCCCGAAGTGAAGAACCCAGGGGTCCAGTGGAGGTGGGAGAATTGGTAACGTAACGAACGGTTTAATTACATGGTTGCGATACAGTCGTCAAATCCGAGAGAACTCCTGAGCAGCCTCGCGCTCCGCCTTATATAGGGTCCGTTTTCTCCCTCACTCCCCGCCAGGGCAGCAAGTGCGCAGCAGCAACCCGCCGTCAAGTGCGTCGTAGCAAAGTCCGCCGCGTCGTAGCCAGAAGTGCGTCGTAGCCATGGTCCTCCGCAATTAGGTCATGCCTCTCTCCCTTTCCTGAGCGCGCCAAGCCCCACGCACGCACACACGTCCCGTTGACGTCACGGACTCGTTGAGACCTGTCTCCGCAGTTAGGCCCGGCCTCTCTCCCCTTCCGGAGCGCACCAAGCCGCACGCACGCACACACGTCCCGTTGACGTCACGGGCGCGTTGAGACCTGTCTCCGCAGGCGCAGACACGTAGGCGCCGGTTCCGTACTCGTCGGGACTCGTTTCGCGTAGGCCCCGTCCAGCAGGCGACGTTCCCGGACTGGTCATGACTCGTTTCCGCAGCGTTGAAACTCGGAAGAAGGTCGCCGAAGGTTCCATTCTTAACACCGCCAAACCCAGAAATGGGCGCCTAAGGGCTGCGCTCTAAAACAGGTGGAGCAGTCGAGATTCTATGGAGCACGCTTTAAAGGGTAACTGCAAGAAAAAAAAGTTTTTTTAAACAGCCTAATTGGGACAAACATGTCAAAAAACAAATGTTCCGCGAAACAAAATATTTTTTTAGCAATATTTACGTCACAGGACGTAATTTAGTCGGAGTCAGAACCTCTCCACATCTGAAACTCCCGCTCTTTCGACACCCGCGGAGGAGAACTACGCCCCGCCCCTCACTCTTGGTTTTGCTCTTTTTTGTTGACTTGGCTGCTGAGTTGAACGGCGCAGCGTCTCGACTTCCGGTAAGATCTGGCAACAACGCACGTTAAACATGGTGCCGGTATTGTTTTAGTTTGACGGTAGGGAAGCTGCGCGGTTTGTGAGCACATAGCGAAGACGTGACCGGAGAAGTGCCCCTGTGATGTTCCCGGAAGACGGAAAGTATTATTTGTAATCGTCGTGTGTGCTTTGAGAGCGAAGGGAGTCACAGGGTCCACGAGTGCGCAACCACAAGCCAACGTTCACGACAGCGCTGCTTTGACTTCGGGGATCTCGTTCTGTTTGGTGCAACACGGCGAAGCGACAAGGAACTGAAACGTTCGTGGTATGTGTGGCGAAGTGCTTGGAAGTAGACACCCACACTAACACGGAGCGCAAATTGGTTGTTGTGGGGTTGAGGTTCAACGGGTTCAGTCCCGTCGTCGTCAGCTGATCCAGTCAAACTGGTCCGGGAGGACGCAGCGAGCGTTTTTAAAAGTAAACCTTCCTTCGTTCCGTTTCAAAATGTGGAAGATTCCCGACGCATACCGTGAGTAAAAAGCTGCGGGCGTTTTCAACAAAATTACGTCGTTTTGATTGAACAATAAACTCCGAATTGTTGTCCTAAATCTGCCGTTTTTATGCTTCGTGATGGATTGCGTTTGCACAGCGACGTGTTGCACTAATCGTGCTGTGTGAATAAATTTGAGAAAGATTTCCTACCTGCCCATTCTAAGGTAGTCAAACGAGGGATTGCTTCAATGTGCTCGCTGCCTGTTTTGAGGAGTCCAATAAAATATCATGTGAGCACACTGCGCAAAAAAGCTTCAAGAAACAGGCAGCGCGTCTGCAGAGGGCTGGTTTCCTTCGAGTGTTCTGGTGGAGGTGGCGGAAAGCCTAACCTAGAAGATAAAATGTATACAAAGGGAACCTCATGAAAAAAGCACAGCCAGACCAGTTTTAATTGCACTCCCTAACCCACAACCTTAAAAAGGTAGCTGAACGGTACGACGTACCAGTGGTTTTCTTCGGCACCTAATAAGCTGTCAAAACTGTGCCGCAAAGTAAATTTTTCCACTGATGCTGCAGGGAAATGCGAAACTAAACACCGGAAGAAATTCCCAGAATATACAACGGGAGTGGTGTATTTAATTCCAATGTCATGCGGGTCTTAATACATCGGTCAGACTGGCCAATGCTTCAAAGATCGCGCACATGATAATAACGCGGCCACTAGAGCAAATCCAACTGTAAATCTTGCAACGCACTGCAGCCGCTGCCATGGCTGCTATTTGGGAATGCGGTATTGTGTATAACGTCAGAAGTCCAGGCAGGTTTAGAGATGCAGCAAAGGAGTATGTGTAGGCTGGCATTGGGGCACATCGGAGTACACCAAATCAGGGAGTACAGCGGGATATGGGTTGGGCATCTTTCGAGAGTAGAGAAGTGATCAGTAAACTTTGAACAAAGACTAGCTATCATTGAGGATGCGCGATGGGCTGGGAAAGTGTACAAGTATTTATATATGAAAAGCCTAAACACTCAGTGGACAAATTGAACCCACAAGCTGAGATTTAAATACATTCAACGAGATGGGGCCGATCAGAGAATATCAGTAGAAAAGAGAGCAAAGGAAACAGAGAAGAAACTGTGGGAAGAGAGAATGCAGGGAAATCAGCTTCAACAATATTCAGGGCACAAAAACAAGAAATAAAGAAAGAACAGTTGTTTTCTTTTCTAACACGAGTATGACGTTATGATTATCGAAGTGTTATTGTTGCAAAATGTTTATAGCCAATCTCAAGCTTGTTGGTATGATTTATACGGAGTGTTTCTGCGCGATGTGCTGTACTGTCTGCCTTTTTGTTTTCTACATTGTATAAATTCTGGGGAGGATGGAGATTGTCAAGCTGATTTATTCAGCTTTTTTTCCTCAACCTCCGACATTGCCCGGATAGAAAATAAAGGCATTATTATTATTATTATTATTATAATTCATTGCGGAGCTCATTGCTGTTTGAAGGTAGAACGCCCTTAGCGAAAACTAAGACGTTTGAAATATACCACATTCTAATTTGAGTGCATTTGAAGTACAGCTCATAATTGTAAGTACACAAAAAATAGACCGAAAATACACACCTCTTTTTTTTACTTAGTTCTAAAATATATTTCTGAAAATAGTTTTAAAATGCCATTATTTAAACTACATTTGAAGTTCTTTTCATGCGTTCTGAAATATGTAAATACTAAATTAGTAGGCACAAAATACCTTTCAATTATATTTCTTAAAATATTAGTTTATTTCATGCAAAATGTACTCCAACCCTAAAAAAAAGGCAGCAATCAAAAATATGTGCAGAATGCTCTTATAATACCTAGAAATCGTAAATACTGTTGTGTTACACCCTAAGTACCTTTTGACTGCAATAATTTGGTAGTTTGACTTAAACTACCAAAGTATTGAAAAGCTCGCCTATCAGAAATTCACTTCAAACAGATGTGGAGTACATTGAACTGCCTGAATACAACATTTGATTAGTTTGTCAATTGAGTTGTGCAGCATCGCACTGATGAATCAGAGAAGTTTATGTTATTATTTCCTTTTTTTATCAAGAACACACCTGATGAGTTTCTTGCACACCAATCACAAACGGGGTTCGGGAACTACAACCACAACACTTGCTGATGCTGGAAAGCTTCAGCAAGAGCTGTGAGCGGATATGTTTGGCGTGGAATTGTGTTAGCGCAATGTTAGTTCACTGAATGTGTATACTCGCCATTGTATGTGATGTGAGTAGACTTTAATATAGTGACGTTAATGGCCATATTAAATAGTGCAACTAGTAAAGAAAAGCAAAATTACTATTTTAAAGTAAAGAAACTAGCTTAATTGACTCGCTTCATTCTGAGTGGTGCTATGCAGAGAAGCAATACCATTTCTTCTAGAAGCCGTTTTTGTGGATATTGTTTTAGCGACTGCGCCAAATTACTATTAGTTGTACCAATGCTTTTTAGTAAGAGATATCGTCCACGAACTTCAAAACACTGTTTCCCATTTGACCGACTCCCTAGGAGAAGATAGAATACTTAGAACCTTAATAAGTGCAGAACTGGTCACCGGCCAAATGATTACCTTGAATATGTAGGCTATATAAGGCTCTAGAGCAGTCAACGGGACTGTGATTCCGGTGTTCAGTGCGTCATGGTGTTTGTGTTTGTGTTCGTTTCTGATGTGTGGTTGTGGGACGTATTTAGTAGAGCCTTCAAATACCACAAAAATAAGAAAACTAACTTCGCCGTTTTCTTAGGCTGTGAAAAGTTCTGACCTTCAAGGTTTATGTCTGTAGGTTTTCGGGTAGAGGGAACAATGGGTCGTTCTTTTCTTTTTTTTTGTATGTGTGTTACTGGGCTTTGGGTTATCAGTGTGTTTGGCGGTCGGGAAGCGGGGGGTCATAGATAAGAGAAGTGCATGACGCAGAGTCCGTTGTCATTGTTGTTTTGTCAGAGGTTACGTTGGTGGAAAGTGGCATTCTTTGAAATTCTCACCCTCTCCCCTTTTTTTTTTTTTTTTTTTTCTTTTGTATCGAAGTGCTTATATAACCAGGTTTCGGATAGGGAAAGAGTTGCGGTAACTAAGAGGAGATCGGAAGATTGATAGAAAAGATCTAGAGAGGGTGTAAAAATACAGATAAAAATAAGCAATGTAAATGCTTTAAAAGGGGGGGGAATGTTGTGTTCACACACATTTTTCACAAATTTTAAAATAAAGGGGATGACGAAATTTTAGGCCAGGTGGCGCAAGCTGCCGCCCGTTACAAAGGGTATAGCAATTACCATCCATCCATCCATCCATCCATGCTCCCCGTCATTTAAAGACACAAAATGTATGGTCAGATACCCAGATGAGATATCCAGGGAGCTCCATGAGGCTTTTGAAGTCTAAGCAAAAGGCAAGATGTGCACAAGTGACACTTCGATAACCTTACCGACAAAATAATTTAATTTTCTAGAAACGGGTCCATACCTAGCCGCGACGAAGGGTTTTTTCACGGCTATATAAGAGAATTATTTTTTCAATAAATGTTGGTTGCGAGTGCCCCAGTGTTTACGTCTCTTCTTGCCCTTGTGTTTTTCGGCGCCTGTCTACGATCATGTACCAACTGGCCCAAATTGCCATATTAATGCCATTTGAAGTGCATCCTTTGGTACGCAAAAGTGGCGGCAGTGCGAAGGAAGTGATGCTGTTGCTTGACACTTGCAAGAGCTTCTTTGTTCATGTCACTTTCGCGCTATAAAGTCCTTGATTTTTCTTTATACTTTCGGTCCGTCTTATACACCGAGAAAAACAAAATATGGCTCAGGAGCCACCAGCAGACTGGTGCGTTATTGGCATGCGCGTCACAGAATGCCAGATTGCCGCGTTCTGCGCCGCACGCATCTTTTGTTACGTAGATGATTATTTCTGGGAACAGGGTAGGGCAAAATTTTGAAAAAATTGATTTTTTTGTTTTTTAGAGATTTTGATTTCCCAGTCTTTCCTGAACAATGCTGACTGTGTCATTTGAGCGTGCGCGATTTATCTACAGGAAAAATTACCTTTTCCGAAACCAAGGCGGTGACCGACCACGCCCCCTTTTACACCTATGCATGATCTGTATCTCTCCTATGTTGTAAAAAAACAGTAAAAAAACGTAGATTTTCTTTAGGTTTAGCGGAATGTTTATTGCTCGTCCAGCAACAGCAAACAGCTGTCTAGCTTTTACGTTTTTAGCCCCATAAATCCTCAGACACTGCCGGTATCACTCGCGACGCGCATTCTTTTGCTTCTGCTTCGGCGTGCTTCCACAGGCAAGGTAATTTATTGTTTACTTTAGGACTAGATTTTGAATGTTAATCAAATGACGAAGACGAAGAAGGTCTTTCAAAAGCGTCGCTTCCAGGGTTGTCGGTACAGGTCAATTTCTCATGCCGCCGAGTCCCTGCGATGCATTCTGATGCCTGACGCAGCGGCTACCACGTGTGCGTCTTCTTCGAAGCTGTCGCACTCGGCAGTACGCTTTGAAGAGCTCAAGGCAAGTGTTAGTGACTGCGACTATGAAATGATTGATATTGACCTCCTGTCGTGTACCGTTGCCGAAAGCTGGGTGTGTAAAGTGTGTGGTGGGGACTTGCAGCTGGATGAAAAAGACACACAAAGAGCTGGCGTCGCCTGCACCTACTTTCTGAAGTGTGAAAAGTGCTGTTGGACACACCGACTAGAAATACGTCAAAACGGACAACTTCGGGCCTCTACTTGGTGTTTCATCAGGATGATTCACGGTGCAGTGGTTGCGGGACGCTGACCGGTGACGACTTTAGTTTGCAGACAGGGCTACACAGCTCGTCACAAAAGAGGTCCGCAAAGCAAGGCAGCAAACAAAGAAATTAAATATTGACTATGGAGGTGACAACCTGGCTGGTGGCTACCGAACTGATGCATCAGCATGCATTTCTAGAGTGCAAATTTGTTATAAAGCGCCTTTTTTCACTTCTAAGTCAATTATCTCAAAACATCATTTTTTGCGACGTTTGACCCTTTTTCTCTGAAACCATAAAAACTAGAAGCATTATTTTTTTCCACTACGAAGACAACACAAGGGAGAGTCTACTGAACTAGAATTATGAAAATTGATCAAGGCAATTTTGTTTGCCAAGCTGTTTATTGTCCATTTTGGCATTAAAATTGGGAGGGTCCAGTAAAAACAAAAGTAAAAAAGAACTAAAATATATATAACAATAGTTCTAGTTCAGTAAAGAGAACACAGAAAGATAAATACGATGATACCAACATGAATCCTCTAACCCAAGCAGATCCTGAGAAAAAGGGTCACATACATAGGCTGAAACACATGGGAGGAATAGGGCCTACCCTGTTCCCTTAAGAAACGCAATCAAAGATTGCACAGATTTGGTCCGCTTGAAGCTAATAAACCTTACCAATAAAACTAAAACTTGCATTGGCTGAATACTGGGTGCCGACTCGGGGTGCCGGTTTCAAAGCGAAACCTAGCGCTGAATTTTGCGCCTCTTTGGCGTGTGGTAAACACGTCAACCTCAACTCCGCATTTATTTTCCTTGGAACACTCTGGACGCTAGCTCTCAATATTTACACATGCAAAGTGTATAGATCACGGCACCTCTCGGTGAAGGTTGAACGTACTCTGATTGATGGCTAGGAGATGAATGGCTCTAAACACAAAGTACCGCATTTTGGCCTTCGTCTCATCTTACCCTACCGTACCCTACAGTTTAATTTAGGCTAACATTTCACCTAAAGCTTGCCTTTCATATAGGTGTACTTCCATTTCTGCGTAGTGAAAACATTTTTGTTTTTGTTTCTTTTGGTTAGTCAATATTTTACCGATTAGCCGGGTAAAACTATTGCGATTAAGGCATTTTATGATTCATCGGTAGGTTAACCGATCAATTGCACAACTCTAAAAATAAGGCGTGATTGGCTGCGATCCCCGAAGAACAGCAGCAGTTGATAGTCTCATACACTCCGATCTGTTCTTGCCACTTTGTTGAGAAATACTATGATAAAAAACCTCAACGTATCCAAATCGTCGGGAGTTGGATTCCGACCTCAACTCAAACGCGCAAGCGTTCTGACGAACTTTTTTCATCAGGCCGTATTGATACTATGAAGTAAAAGCTATGAGACGTTCGATGTTTCGTCATTAACACCTCCGGTCTCGTATTTTTATTTTTCCTAGTCAGCAGTGAAGTGCTTTACAGGGGTCTAAATAAAACGTATTTTAGGAATAACAATAATAATAATTACAGACATGCAGTTTGCGACACCCTTGTCTTAACGTTTTGAAAATGCCCTCGCCAATTAAGTCACCGCAAAAAAAAAAAAAAACAGCGGGAAGAAGCGCAAATTGGGGGAGGAGGACACAAATGTTAACGAGCTCTGTCGCGCGCCAGAACATTTTTTTTTGCAATGATTGTTTTGTGTTTTGTCACGCGCTTTCAAAGCCTTCGATGAAGTTCAAAAATATCAATCTGGGGATTGTTAGTGGCCGTTGAGGTAGTTGTGTCAGCTCGCTTTCTATTTACGCCCATTTGCACAAATTCAAACTTTATTTCTTCGAAATTGTTTTCGAACTTTGTGATAGATGTTCGAAAAAGTTGAGCCTGGTTGAACTCGAACCTCTGTCGGTTCGCGACATTCAAATGCAAACCTCCAGCGCGCTTGCGCACAACCTTTCTCGGAAAAGGCCCGCTATGCTCTTCAATGTTTTCCGCATAAGAATGAAACTTCTCAGGAAACATTCGAGTTTAGTTGGTGCTTTTAGAATCATAGCTTTGTCTTACATAAACGGGCTAGGTAGAACAAAACAACAACAAGCACTTTGAATTCTCCAGGTTTCTTTCATCATGCGGCGACTTGGAACGTAATGAAATAGTAGAGCGCTGTGTAATTTTTTTTAATTTGTTATTTATTCGGGCCATGGTGTAACTGCATTCCCAATTTGTAGATTTGAACGTTCTACTTATATTTGGTGCGTAAGCTAACCGTAGTTCCAAGCCATACACCACAGAACTGCGAACAACTTCTTTTGACTTTCAGACTTTTTTCTTTTTTTTTATAGCTAAAAGTGTCTTCTACGTTCCTAAACCTAGGATACGGACGGAGAAATAATTCTCGTGAAAAGAAGCTTCTGCACTGCTTCATTGGTCTTAAGCAGCCCTTTTCCCGCGCCCGAGAGACTTTCCAGGTGTCCCCCCCCCCCCCCCGTGAATTGAATTCCTGAGCGTATTAAAGTGCAGCAGGTACGCACTCAAGAAAAAAAATTAATTATACAAGTCGAGTTTTCACGAGACTAGTTTAAGTGACGGCCGTGCATTTTTAACGACGGTGTGAACACAGTTGCTCGTTCTTTATGCTTTTCTTTATTCTCGGTTTCCTTTTACAATGAACCGCACTAGACGCTACGAGTCACTGAAGCCGTTCCGATGGCGTCTGAGCGTGTCTGTTAAGAAGGGTAGGGCTGCGACGCGCGGGTCGCATGTCACGTGACACGCTCACAGCGCAGGATTGGCCGGTAGGGTTCGTTGCGACCGCTGCGCTCCATCGAAATAAACTGGAAAGAAGTTTAGCTAAATAATGTTGAATATTTCTCATTTTTCCCCAATCGTTTTTTACGAGAACCGTGGTCCGCTTTCTTCCACATTCTTTTGGCAATGCGTTTGACTTTTTTTAATCACATTCGGACGCGGAATCGAGGTATGAGGAGGAATGTAATGAAACAAAAAAGTCTCTAATGAAGTGTAAGCGGACACGGTGGTAGAATTGCTCAGTGGAACCTTTTGTAGCTCCTGAATTCCTGCACTTTATTCTAGTTGTAGATTTCATTATGTTGCTAGTTTTGGGGCTGGTCGGTTGGTTTCACGGTAGCTTTTCTTTTTCTCGCTAGAATTTCGTTTTTGTTCAATTCTTGCAATAGAACAACTTGGAGGGAGGTTGTTTCGGTCCCCGAAAATAATTTACTGTGACAGTGCGTAGCGCCGGCGAATGAAACTAACACTGGGCAAAGTATTTCGAAAAAGGCACGTTTAGCTTTTCGGTCATTCTTGAGTTCCTATAATAGGAAGCAGTGGTAAAATCTTAACAAAACGAAAACGAACGAAACGAATTATTTTTTTACTCCATTTTTGTAACCCCCAATCCTGCTTGGGCCGCAATCGGCCTGCAGTATTCCTAAATAAATAAATAAATAAGTTAGAGTGAGGTGACACAAAAAAAAAAACCTTTTAGTTTTTGTGAAATTTTAATAACGCTGCGGGAGACATAGGACAATAGTAGGAACCAAGCCTGCCACCAATTTTAATAGCCAAACCTGCTCCCGAGACCGCGTTTTATGGGTGATAATCGTTGAAGGTTGAACTCACCAGCTGATTCTAAGAGTGCTGTGTGTAATACTTTCTTAATGTTTTTCATAAATAGTATTCGGCTAAAATAAGTACCTCTCGGTCAGATATATATACAATATGGTCAAACCCCTCCCTCCAGAAAAAGAGAAGTGCTTAGTGATTTTAACCCAAAACTAAAAATGCATCGCCGAACAATAGGTAAAACAGGTACCCATTTTTAACAAGTGTTTAAGAACTGCTGCTTTTTCCGTCTTCTGGAAAACAGCACTTGGTGCAGGTGTACACCAAGTGCTGTCCAGCTCTATAACAAACGTTTCAAATTATGGAACTTTATATTTTTGTGCATTTTCGAAACTTCAAAATATCATTGCACAAAATATTGTCGTTTCAACTTAATATTGTCTTATGCACGTTTTATATCTCATCTTGTTTTATTTCAACTGCTGCTTTTCAGCAAGTTTCGTTGCTCAAAAGTTACTTGCGTAATAGAAAGTGTTTTGTTAGCTCGAATTGTACAATATTACAATATAGCCTTCAGACTTGACAGAATTCCATTGAGGCCAGTGCACAAAAACGGCTTTATTCTCTTTACGCACTCATGTAATAGCTCCTATCGAAAAATCACAAGTTAAATTACTAAAGGCGGTTAGTGCGGTATTATCGGGAGACTTCGGTTGATTCCTAAATACGGGTTCGAAGTGATCGGCAAACATTTCACAAATATCTCAAGTCGAGATTCAAAGTGAGTTCAAAAATCTTATCTCTTTCCTACCTTTTGTCTGAGAATAAGAGTGAACATACAGTCGCCGACCGATTATTCGGACTTCGCAGGGACCGAAAAAACGTCCGAATAATAAAGCAGTCCGAAAAATCAGCAGATTGAAAAACTTGCCTTTATTACTTCCAAGTGGGCTTAAAAAAGCCGTAAATATTGCCTTCTTTTAGGTTACGCCTCCGTTTGCGTTCGGCAACTTTCTGTTAGATTGAGAACCGTTGCCTTCTTTTCTAGTGTTATGGTCGAGTACTTTCTGCGCTTCTTAACGACACATCGCGGCGGCAGAACAGATGGGGCCATGACGTCCAAGCTAGCTTTGTCATAACGAGATGAATGGCACAAATCCAGGACCGCAAAATGGCGACTGGCGACGCGAAAGTGGGGCGGATGTGGCGGATGCGCGAAGGGACGAAAGGAAACAAAGTTAAATTGTAATGATGATGATGATGATGATGATAACGTGCAGTTAAATGGAAAAAAAACTAGCATAGCGTCACCTAGCGGTAGGACTCGGGAGTACTCAAGTAGCGCTGCCAAACCAAGCCAATCCATTTGCAGCCAACATAGAATTCAAAATGGCCGCTTCTCGGTGGTGTTTCTCGCTGATCGCTCGCGACGATTTTGTCCGAATAATTGAACTTTCGGACTTCAAGCTGTCCGAAACATTGGTCGTGAATATACACTATTTCTATGGGGCAAGTCACGGTTCCGCCTTTAGGTCCGAAATATCGAACAAGTCCGAATTATCTGAGTCCAAAAAAACGATCGGCGACTGTATACCCAGAACTCCCTCGGATTTCGAGCTAAATGTAATTCAAATGGATCAACGCACGACTGACGATCACTCTTTATAATTTCTTTGCAGAAAGACTTGAAGCGCCTAAATTTTCATTTTCATCCAGGGAGTGCGTTCTTTTTTTTATTTACAAGGTGACGACGGCCATCGTTCAGGTCCCTATCAAAATGCCGAAAATCAAGAGGCCGAATTATGAAAAGGCCGAACGTCAGTACGCCGAAAAAATTGGCATATCGAAAAATTGAAATGCCGAAAAATTAATATGTCGAATAATCAAAATGCCGAAAAGACATAACGCCGAAAACCACGTGAAAAATAAATGTCTCGCTTTGTGACTGCCACTTGTTCGTTTTCCGCCGGATCACTTTCCACTGACACGAGCCTATTTAACTCGTTCTGCAAAGGCACCAGTATCAGTAGATTAAACTGACACTCAGAACGGATTTCCAAGGGGCAACAACGCCGCTGAGGCATGGCACCGACGATGGGGGACTCTGGTTGGCATACACCACTTAAGCGTCTTCCGGTTCATCACCACCATGAAAAGAGCAAGCTAGTTCGAAGACGACATCGAGTCGAAGACGACATCGCTCTGCTATGCGACGAGATATAGGGAAATATATTTTTCCTTTTTCGAAGGCTTGAACCATGCGAAGGGAAGCAACACTCGGGGACAACATTTCATGGCTATAAGAAAGGAGGGCGAAAGCGCGTGCACATCGGCCGGCGGAACCTCCCCCTAACTTTGATCACATTGCCAAGATAATTTATCGCGCCAAGAAGCTTTATCTTGCACTATAACTAGGTGATGCCAGCACTTTGATGTTTTGATGTTTTGACTTTTCGGCTTTTTGAATTTTCGGCTTTTTGAATTTTCGGCTTTTTGTACTTTCGGCTTTTTGAATTGTCGGTGTTTTAAATTTCGGCATTCCGATAATTCAACATTTTCGTTTTCGGCGTTTTGAATGCCACCCCCATCGTTCCACCCTATCCGCAATTTCGTGCCCCTTCCAGCCGAGCCTTTTTTTTTTCTTTATCCTTCTCCCCCTTGATTTCGGCCTCCACACGGTTTTTCATTCTCACTATATGGGTGCATAGTAATATTGTCCTTCATGCGGCTCATGGGTTCAACACACTGCCCTCCTAAATGGGTGTTTTTTTATTGCGTCATTTCCAATGGGTAGAGAAATTGAATTGGTCTCTTACAATGTTTTCTTCCAGGAAGGGTTAGCTTGCAGGACCTTACATTGCCGTCACGTCCTGGGGACAGTTGCATCACTCGTCCCATCTTCCATAGTTGACGTATATCATGGCTTCGCGCAAGAGCACGGTGTGTCCTTCTTTGATCGCTTTTTAACTCATAAGCTGTGGTGTTCGACGTTGGGCAAAGATCGTTGAGGTATTCCTTTGTCCATCCACTCCAGAAATGTCCAGTGCTCGTTGTCTGGCCTTCCAAGGAATTCTGAGATTTTCACAATAAATGTCGCTTTTTTCTTGCTGTCGCGAGTTCGGTAAAGAAGTCATTCGCTTTCCGGTCAAGAAGAAAGCGGGACAAAGTGCTTCCGGCTTTCCAGGCTTGATGTAGACCTTGGTCAACGGGCGCGAGTTTAAGACTGCTTTGATTTCAGTTAACGTCGTTCTCAATTCTTCAGCATTGAGACGCCTGGGGGCGAGGATCGTTTGCAGTGCTTGTCTTGTCGAACCAACTAATCTATCGTTAAAACCTGCCCACCAAGGAGCTTGGTCAACAATAAACTACCATTCGATTCTAGCACTTTCAAAAAGTTCGGTACTTTTTTGTTCTAATGACGGCCCAGAGGCATGTTAGATATCGACTAGCTTTCTTGAATGAAAGTGCGTTATCACTATAAATGATTTGTGGTAAGCGTCTTCGTGATGTGGATCAACGAAAGGCTAGTAAGAAGGTTTTTGTGGACATGTTGCTGACCATCTCTAGAAGTACAGCTCTTGTGACAGCACAAGTAAATAGTGCAATGTAGGATTTCTTGTCTGATCCTAAACACTTCATGAAGAGGGGGCCGGTGAAGTCCACTCCGGTAATGGCAAAGGGCGGAGCTCGTGTCACCCGATCAGGTGGAAGGGGCTCTGTCACTTGTGCTGGGCGTGCGTTGAAGTGCTCAGAAGTCAAACACTTTCCGATCGCTTGTTTTACCAACTGAAGTCCCCCGACAACGCAGTACCTCTTTTTCAGGTGGACTAATGTGTCCATCACTCCATCATGAAGCACACGAATGTCTGATTGTATTGTTCACAAACTGGAAACTGGTTGTGCTTTTGGGAGAACTGTCGGATGACGTTCCCTGTAGGGTTTCAGGCGGTGTTGTTGCTGTCCCTTTACTCGTACACTCTAAGAAAAAGGGAGCGCGACTTAGTCCCTCGGGGGACCAAATGCGCTGACACTACCATTAGTCCCCTAGGGGAGCAACGGTGACGGGAGCAACTGTTGCGCCCCGTCCGTTAGTCCCTCGCACTAGCACCGTTGGGACTAACTGTTACACCGTTTCAATTGCACCTCGAGGACCAACTGTTAGGCCCTTGCACTTGGTCCCCTGGGACCAACTGTTACACCGTTTCAATTGAACCCCGAGGACGAACTGTTAGGCCCTTGCGCTTGGACCCCTGGGACTAACTGTTACACCGTTTCAAATGAACCCCGAGGACCAACTGTTAGGCCCTTGCACTTGGACCCCTGGGTCTAAACGTTGCGCCCTTGGATTTAGACTTCTGGGACTAAAGGTTTATCCTTTACATTTGGTCCCGAGCCACAAATCTCCGAAACGAAATGGTGCAGTTCAGGTAAAACGTAGCTTTATTGCCTCGTAGGTACACATCACATTCAAGGATGACTGAAGTCGAAGTTCCTGGGCGGTAGAATCCACGATAAGGCCAAATTTCGAAGAGTGCACTTGCGTCGACGATGGCTTGGACACTGAGACGTCTGTCGAAACCGGTCGTGGTCCCAGCACCGTTTATTGGGGCACCGGCAGCTTCTTGCCTGTTTGCGAGGAATTTGAATTATTAGTAACAGGGCAGCGTGAAATATCCAATCGCTGGACAAAAGTATGAGATATAACACACGCATAATAAAATAACAAATAGGCTGCATAAGTGCTACAATGGTTCACATCCAACATGCGATCTGTTGACAGCAGACCAGCGCAATATTCGATTTTTAGTAGACCGTTCGCTGCGAATTACCGACCCAGCGCGTGCGTGCTCAAACTATGCTTCAAAATGACGGCACGAGCTCCTGCCATCAACGCGAAAGTCTTGTGTACAATCGAATAAATGTCTCCATTAATGCCGGTTCTCACACGCAGCGAAGCGCTGATGTAGCGCTGCTCACGTGTCGTGAGCTACTTTTCGTCTGCCATGAGCAACAGTTTTGACGGTGCGTTACAAAGCTGGTGACCGATCCCGTCAGCACGCGCTTAGCGCAAGGTCAGCGCTATGCTTGTAGCGCTCCGCGGCATGTGTGGACAGGCCTTTATGGTCAAGCAATCCTGCCAGGGCCTGCAAAACACACACAAAAAAAGCCATCGGTAGAACTGTCGTTTCGCTCGATACGATTGAATATGAGGTCTCTGTGCTGCATAACAAAATCAGCAACCATGGTGCCAAAAAGAATAGAGCATGGCGCGCGCTTTGCAAGCTAGAGAACGCGCTCAAAATAAAACACTTTCTGAAGCCGCAGTTAATGAATACACCAAAAACAGAAGTACTTCGACATACCTTAATCGAGTTCCCTTGACTTGTGACTTCAGAACAGATCAAGTGCAGTGCTGCAGCACCGCGAATCCAAACCGGATCCCGCAATGATCGGAGACGAAACAGGAAGAAAAAGCGGCGACTAGCTTCCGACCAGGCTGTCTTTCAACTCTCAACTGACTAAAAACAGGTTCTTTTCAAACAAAGACCCCTTCCCATTTTCCCGACGGACCCTATCTCCCCATCTGCCCAACCCCCGCGTGAGCGAGGATTACCAGAAAGAATGCGGGGTGGGGGGGTTGGTGGGAGGGGGAAGGGAGCGCATGAAAATCTCTTTTCCCCTCCCACTACACACAACACACGCACAGAGCACAGCTAAAGTGAACTAAGCCCCAAGGACGGGAGAAGGTCGCCATTTTCAACACGCCGGTCGAGTAACGCACAAACGAACACGTTTTTTTTTTTCTCTTTCTCGCCTTTTTTTTTTTAGTTCGCATTTGTTTTGTATTAGCAGGGTGTTGCCATGGATGACATTACGGGCGCGGTTCGTTCTTCGTTGTTCATCTAAAATGTTCTCTGAAACAGCGACGACGATGGCAGGAAGGCGTCTGGATACTGCCCCTAAATGTGCTTTTTGAGTGGAACGTGCTGTGCATCAAGTGTGTCGTTGCGGATTTTGAGTTCGACATTGGACTACCCAGAAAGGTTGGTCACGGGGAGACGCAGAGACGAGGCTCAACGTGTTCTCAGTAATTCAGTTTTAGCGATTGAAGTGACCATTTATTCTGACTGCGAGACTCCGGTGTTGAAAGCGCGGCTTCTACAAACTGTTAAGTCTCATTTAAGAGAAGAAAAAAAGTGTTAGTATTTGGAAGTGTTGCGTTTAGATAAATGCTATTTTTTTGCGCGAAGGCAAATTACGTGAATGGGGCTTGTGAAATGTCAACAGATCATTTTTGACGAGATAGTTGGGTGAAGTCGAGTCAACACATTCGTTAACTCGCATTCACACAACGCGTGAAGCTCTACCATGTAATGTCTTAACATTCGTGGCACATTAAACAAATTCGCCAGTTTCGTCCGAGTTTTGTCAACACTTCCAGCCGTGCTGGGCTGAGTCTCGCCGATCCCCAAGACAAGCGAAATAGCATCCGTCCCAATGGCGAACATTCCGTTTGCCTTCGGGGACTAAACGATACAGATGCACCCGGTCTGAGGGGGACTAATGGATGCTTTTGCTCGCGCACGCTTATCGGTTAGTCCCAGTCGATCGCAGATAGTCCCCAGCTTTTGCGCACGGTACCTAGCTTGAACCAGATGGTCCTTTCGGGGAGCAACTGGGAGTTCAGAGGACCAAATGCTGCCGTTAGTCCCTTGAGGCCAACTTTTTTCTTAGAGTGTAAAAGGCCGTCACTGCCGACAAAAAGCGATAGTTCTTGAAGAGGAGCATCCAGGGGAAAAATCGTGTTATCCTGCGTAAATCTAATCTCTCTTGAGACGTGTTCACGTTGCTCTTGACGAAGCCAGTGGAGTTACGCCTCATTTATTTCTGATGTTCTGAGTGGGCCACTTGTCTTCTTCGCCCGTCGCAAGTTATTTACGTAGCAAAGAATCCAAGCGGTCACTCTGAATGCTCTGTAGGCAGAACTAAAGCGGTTTATGTTTACTACTGGAAGTGTTGTTGCTGGACGTGTAGCTGTCTGTATATTTTCAGTTGTCCGTCTTTCCTTCACGTCTTGTTTTGTTAAGTGTGCAGATGTAGCCAACTTAAGACTGTAGTCTTCAGGGCTATTGATCTACTCTGGTCCGGGCCACCAGAGCTACTCATCTACTAGGCGGCTGAATTTTATGCGGCGAGTCATAAGGTCTGCTGGATTTTTCTTTCCAGGACAATATCTACAACGAATTTTATTGGTAAGACTGTATTTCTACGATAAGGTTCTAAACAAACGGTTTTTAGTGAGTGGCGTCACTGTTTATCCAGTGATATGACCTAGTGGAATAAGTCCATACGTATGCTTTTGTTGGTTTTCTGAACAGTCCTTCGATAGAAACCCGTAAAAGCATGGCACTTGAATCTTGTTCAGTTCGTCGAGTTCGGCACACCACTGAAACCATTCTTCTTTCATATCATCGGAAATGCTCTCGTCCCAATCGACCTTCCTTTTCCACAGTTGTTGAAACAGCGACTTCGCTCTGACAGTGAAGGTTGATATCACTCCTTGGGGTCGTAGAGCCCAGAGCCGTGTATAGAGAGAGTTTGGTCAATGGGAGGCGCGTGCAGAGCCAGGGCGTGCACCTGACGCAGAAAGCGGGCTTTACATGCTCTGTTGGCCAACCACAAGCCGAAAAGAATCCCCCTAGAGGTGGTAGCAAGAAACTGTTTGAATCAGAGGTATATGATCAAGCACACATACCAGATATGATGAAGGCTCGCATAATCAGCAAAGCCCATGGAACTCAGCCACTGAGAACAAACAACACATGGTGAAAATAACAGGAGCTTGAAACATATAAAAATGTAAGTGTGCGGAGCGCTAGCATGGCGGCGAATATTATTACAGCGAGTACTGTAGAATCTTTTGGTATCTGATATGATGACAATCGTTTCAGAAAGACGATTCCAGTGTATGATTTTAAGGAAAAGGGCTGAATTATTAAAAGCAGATGTTGAGTCAAAGCCGTTTTTGAATCTGTTGCTGTTATTTTGACTATGATATATTCTATTGTGTTGTTCTACAAGTGATTTGCCGGATTGAGCTGGGTTGTAATGTAATTGGTGAAGTAGACAAAGAAGTGAGATTAGTCGACATGTCCCTAGAGGATGAATAATATACTTTTCTTAAGAGGGAGACTGATATATCTGGAGTACGAATATTATGAGTCTAGTCCCGAATGAAAAATCCATTAATGTGCCCTTGTTTGGCAGTCAATGTTTTCTAGTGGACCGCTGACTGTGCCTGACTGTACGTCAAGCATGTCTGATTGGCCAACAAGTCCCTCTGACCGACAGTCAAACTCCAGTCAGACTCCGCTTGTCGGCTTTCTGATGGTTTCCTGGTGGCAGTCGGCCGCCGCGAAATGCCGTCAAGATTTCTTGGTGGCGATTCTCATTGTACATCGATTTTCTCTGACTGTACGTCAAAAAGCTTTGACGTGCAGACAGATGTACGGTCAAAGGACGTAAAGTTTCTTTCGGATACCACTATTTCGTCAAATCTATGAATACGAAAAATAATCTATGCGCGAGAAAACGATTTCGGGACGTGAGGCCATAAAACCGCTGATTTTAGAGATATGACACGCAACCGACCGACAACCCTGATCAGAAGCCTGCCGAAACGCCAAACGCACCACTTTCGCTTCGCCCATAGGAGCTTCGCCTAGCCTCCGTGAACGATCACTCTCGACTCGTTTTGTTTGCCCGCTTGCTCCAACCTGTCGATTCTGCCCGGGCTCTACAATGTCTTATGATTTAGTAGAATTTCTACTCGACAAGACCCAGCCTGTCGTGAGTTCCGACGATGTGAGGGACTTTAGCGGTGTAGTTGAAGACGACAAGGTGTACCAGGTCTACTGGGCCGGAGACGTGCGAACAAAAGGATCGTTCTACGACGCGAAAGTACTCTGCATGGCAGGTGAGTAGAACTGAAGTACGGCGATTTATGTACAAGTGCTTTGCATAGCATGCTGAAGGCTTAACTGCATATGCAGCCGAAGCATTCTTTAGAGCGATGCGCCAATTGTCGGAATCTGTCGCTGCAATACTAAAATGCTCCTGACTCGGTCCGAGAGGTTTGGGGTAGAAAGTTTATACCTTTCTATCTGGCATGGGCTATTGGGCTTACCGCTGTGTCGCACCTCATTATTATTCTTTCATGAAGAGTACCGACAAAAAAAGCATCCGCGAGAGTAGTTCAGATATGTCTGCTGCTCGCGTTCGTCCGTGGAAGCCAGGGCTGTCTGTCGTAGCATGCATGCTTGCTCTCTAGCTTGAACGGAGTCGGATAGGTTTTGTGAATTAAAGTGTATACGGTCGTCCCAAAAGGTTCAGACATCGAGGGCGTTTCTTTGAAACATGCTTACGGTGCATTTGGTCCCATTTGTAAACGAATGACCCTTTTGCCTGAAAAACGCAAATTTCAAAAGGGGAAAAAAAGCAAAGGACGGGTACACACTTTTCCTGGTTTTTGATGTCATGAATCACATTCATTTTAAGGGCTTGTGAACCGTTTCACAGCCATGCAAGATGGCAACCTCGGCTTGTGGACCGTTTCATAGCCATCCAAAATTGCCACCTCGGAATTTTAGCTTTATATAAAGAGTAAAGCTATACGCACTCCGGTGTGCACTTCTGACGGAAATGGTTATACGTACTCCTCTAAACTCGTATGAAACGAATGGTCAAATCGAGTCTTCTGAGCGATGGCAGCATAGCACAGGGGTTATGGCGTCCGCTTCCTACGCAAGTAGACGCGGGTTCGATACGCGGTGACCTACTTTTTTTTCCTTTTTTTTCTCGAACATTTTGTTTTTTCGAGGCATTTGGCGATATTTATGAGTGCGTATAGCCATTTCGTCCGAAATGCACTCCGGAGTGCGTATAGCTTTACTCTTATATAAATGCTGCCCTAGTTGATGAAATTCCCTTGGCAGTGGCAGTCAGACGTCATCTGATGGACCATCAGGGCACGTTCCACCAGAGCTGCTGACTGGCAGTCAGCGTCCCAAATTACGTACCTTGATAGAATTTTCAATAGGGGTGGCATGGTTTCGAACGCATGGTAATTTAATTAGGTACTTCTGATGGGGGTTTCAAGACTATTAAGCATATTCAAGTTTCGGGAGGACATAAGTAGCGTAAGCTAATTGACGTAGATGTGAGGGTGCAGCTATTAAGTTTCGTTTCAGGTAAGCGAGTGTACATGATGGTTCAACGCTGATAGTGGTAATATGAGTAACCCAAGACAGGTTCTGCAAAAGGAATACACAGCATGGTTACTCTGCGCAGTACAACTGCTGAACTGGGTGATTCGTGTAAGTTGCGCGCAGCAATGATTTCATTTGTAAAAGTGTGCCTGTATAAGGCTTCTCCACGTGGATTTCTGACGAAGTTGTAATCAAACCTATTAAGTTCTGCTTCAACGACTAGATGTTGAACATAATGGCCAACCCTTAGTCTGGGTTTAAAAAGATAGTGTTCAATACATGCCAGTTAATCAGCACTTTAGGATTTTTTTGAAGCTACGCTACTATTCGATACCTTTCTATTGGGAACGTCCGACACCTTAAAGAGGCGTCCCGCTTCACTTTGGCAGCTGATTGGATTCGCCAGCCATGAAAGCGTCCGCGTTATGTCGCATAGTGAAGCGCCGCTCGCTGGGAATTCTAATGCTCCCGCACCATGTTTGCTGCGTCTGAACCATCACGCGGCGATGTTTCTCGACCTCGCTCCGGAGTAAAGAGTTGGCACATTGAGATTCAAAAACCTACTTCCATCCAAGGTTTCTCTGCTTGTGTTCTTGCGTCATTCGGCCCGCTGGAGCTTCTAGGAGCATAGATTTAATCGTATCCCCTGCAGTGGAAAACGGCAAGGACGGCAGCACAATGCCATGTTGTATTTTGACTGTTTATCTTAATTGAAACATTTCTGTATGAAGTGCGTGTGTTCGATGGTACAGAAGCTACTACAAAACTACATTTACAGTGCCAGTGATTGAGGAAATCTACATGTAATGTAGTTTCCACTCCTCTTAATAACATATGACTCTTTGCTCACTGGCGGATGGGGTAGACGTAATATAATTGAGAACTTGATTTGTTTCGTTAGCGGAAGGAGGGAGGCTTTGTTTTCAACTTCCATGTCTTGCGTAAAAATATGAGCACCAACTGTGGCTCCAAACGCTTTGTATAGCGCTTTGCTCAGGTAAGCTGACATTGAGTAGGAACAGATAGCTGTTCCTACTCAATGTAGGAGTAAGCTGGTACTCACAGTGTATATGCGAAATGCTTCTGCTCTGAGCCGCACCGTGGCGCCACTGTCTTGTCGCTCGCGTCTAACAACATAAGGTATGAACGTACTGTAAGAGATATCTTAACGTAAAAAGGGGCCCTTCAGATGATTTCTTTAGTAAACTACTGCAACCCTTGACCCAAAAATACGCATTGATTTAGTCTCTTTTTCTACTCTGGCCTTCAAAAACAGAACACAAGTTACGTGGCTCCTCTGGACAAACTCCTTCCACCCAAAGATGCAGTATTTGTCCTCCATTACCAGTATTTCCCTCTTTAATTTAATTCTCGCATGGATGTGGACCACAACGAAATCACAACGTCTGCGAATAATGAACTTTCGGGCATTTTATTTGGTCACATTCCGAGCCATTGAGTGCTTCCGAGGTAATAACGAGTGAAATATTTCCACATTCTTCTGATTGACGTGTTTGAACGGGGTTTGAGCCCCACGATCTCCCACCGATTCGCTATTCCAACACGAGTTTCCTAAAAACACTTCATCAAAACATCGGAGGACGAGATAAGCTCGAAATTTCCAATCTCGAACAAGGGCCACCCGCCGTTGTTCTCCCCCTTCCTTCCTGTTTTTTTTTGTTCTTTTCAATATTCACAATATTTTTGTGTTCATCTTTCTTTAAATGTTCCCATCAATTCAAGAAACCTTCGATAGAACACGCGTCTGAGTACTTTCCACCTCAAAACTGAAATAGCCTATTTTTTCCGAGCCAATTCAAGAGGCGACCCTTTCACACGTGGTTTTGAGCAGTCCGTATACGCATCACGGCAAAGGGGGTGCCACGTGACTACGCAGGGGAAACTTATAGGTCCCAGCCGGGAGGTCAAGTTACCGCTCCACTGTCAACTCGCAAGCCTGACGTATAAATTAAAAAACGAAAAAAACAGGGAGCTGAAAGGAATATTTCAAGTGCCCAGAATCCACAACCAAAATGAACGCAGTAAGGGTCCGACTTGATCAACCTCTCGCAAGAGACGGCCAAAGAAAGTGGAAGCTCGACCAGTCCCTCTCCCTCTCTTGCCCACCCATCCTTTTCAATCTTCGTTCGCGGAGAGCCTTTTCATCTTCTCCAGATTTTGGAGCGCGCACAGGAAGGGCAACACCTGTCAACGAAGACCGAGAACCTCCGTTTCAACCGTTTTCTTGTAGGCTTCGCACGCTTCTTTCGGTTCGTTTTGTTTTGCTTTCAGCTCTTCTACGTTCGAAGAGTCTCTATATGCCACACTTTTATGTGTGCGTGTGCGAGAAGGCGTATTTGTCTGTGTGGTTGTGCTTGTGCGTGTACATCTGTGTGTGCTTGCATGTGCTTGTGTGTGTGTGGTTCAGTTGTGCGCGCGTGTGTGTGCGCAGGTGCGTGTGTTCGTGTATATTGTCCAGAATGACAGACGACGAGGAAGGAGGAATCTTGCTGAACTAAAGAATTAATGGGGCGAACTTGTGCCAGAATGAAAGGTACTGTAACTGGGCTTCGCCGGCGTCGATGGCGGCGTAGCAGCAGGATCGAGCGCTGGCGAAAGACTGACCCCGATTCGCCACCCGGAGCCCCTTCTATACACGCATGGGCTTCCGAAACAATGGGCGGTGAGGTTTGACGCGTAGAACATTCTGACCAAGAATAAGCAACATAAGTCTTGAATACACGAGAACGTGATATTTACAAAAAGTAACAAAAAGTTACGTCGGCTCCCAGGCATCGAACCTCGGCCCTCTTCGCGGTAGCCAAGCACGAAAACCATTGGGCCACGGGCGGGCTTTTCTTTTTTTTTTATTGACCAAAAACACACCAAACAGAACAAACAAGTTTCAAACACCAAGGACCCTAACTTCTGCCCGTTGGTGGCGCTAAAACTATTTCATGCTCGTTAGCGTATCTGGCAGGCCAACCCACACAGGGGGGTCTGAGTTTCTTTAAGGATACCTTTCACCTAAATTACAAGCTCAATAAAAAAACACGCGCGCTGATTTCGGTCTAACTTCAGCGTGTCACACCGCCAAGCGTGATCGCCATAGACTGTACAACCCTAGCGCTCCAAACATGTCATTTCGCACGTTGTTATCCCTCTCTATAGGGAGAAACCTAATTGTAAAATTTTGAACGCATAGATCATTTTTCAGAGTACGCTCTAAGACATCCCCCAAAAAGACAGCGTCCCAACATTTCGCGAACGTGTTGTCGGCAACACAGGCATTTTACACCCCAAGAGACGTAGAGCCCAAGCTCCTGTAGAGAGAGTTGCGCTGGCAAAGTGGAGCTGTGGAGCCGAAAAGAAGACATCTTGTCAGCCGGCGGCACACGCATTCTCTTAACACGGGCTAGTACATCTTGTCCAGGCCCTCAGACGTGCTGCAAACTATACAGTGGCACGGGAAAAAGGAAATCAATAATGTATCGCGTCAGCCTTTACGCTTGACAGACGCCAGATACTCGCGCAAAATATCTTACATTCAAACAATAAAAGGAATCAGCAATCTCTCTACGAAACAAACTAGTTTTGCTGGGGGGCCAGACTCTGAGGTTATAATAAAAGACAGTAGCGCTTCTGATAGTCGGGTCTGTAGCATAACAGGCTATAGTGGGCATTGTTGATCCCGCAAATAAAAAACAACGAGAAACAGTTTTTCGAGAAAAAGATGGCCTAGCCCGACTCCTCCTTTGGAGACTAGACGGCAAAAGTTATCACAGCACATGGATTTCAATACCCAACAACCAAGCAATTATTGAAAAACCTCTGTGCATCTCCTAAATGCAGCTCCTCGTACACGACAAAACTTGCAGAGAACATAACATGTGTTCGCGGTTAAAAACACATTCAAATTCAAATTCGGTTATTTTTGCCACAAACAGTACATTTGTGACAAGGGCGTTGGAAGAAAAGCTGCAGGCCTGCAGCTCGTCATGATCTCCAGCACCACAGTACAAGGTAAGAGCTGCACTGACACACACAGACAAAGAAGAACGAATATGCACACTCATATATAGGCATAAACCTATACAGAGGAATAAACACGAAAAAATATCAAGATTTCAACTTCACAATTAACAGTAGACAAAAAATTGTTACATTTTATAAAGCCTCTTGAATGAACCATGACTACCAGAGTGTATTTCAATGTCACGGCAAAAACAGAGTGTTTAATAAAAGTGGTAATTAGTGGCGATAACTTTGTGTGCAAATATTTGTCCTTGAAAAGGGAATACGCGAGGGGGGCCTATGTCGCGATGGGTATACACCCTCGTTTGCTTCTAGATTACCAAGATCTTTAAAAAAAATATTTTCCCTTACGGATCATTGATATTAGCAATCAGTCTATGTGCATACAAATCGGTTCTATCAATGACTTTATGTTTTTCAAAGAGAGGGAGGGAATGATAGTTACGCGGAGCTTTTTCGATCATTCTAAGTGCCTTTTTCTGTAATAGGCGTAACTTGTCAATGCTGCCGTTTGTAGTCGAACCCCACACCAGATGGGAGTAACAGAGCACAGGGTAAAACAACACCTTGTAAATTCGTTTTTTAATATTTACCGGAAGTATTAATCTGAATTTATTCATTATTCCGGCAACTTTGCATAGATTTTTTGGGACCGCAGGTAACATGTGAAAGAAAAGATTACCCCAACGTCTTCATACTATCAGAGCACTCTATCGCACAATCCCCCAGAAACAAATCGCATGATAACCTAATAGGTGATCCTGGACACTGAAATAAAATTGCCTGTGTTTTTTATGTGTTAATAACAAAGTAATTCATAACTACCCATGCTATTAATTTATTAAAAAAAACTATTTGCATTGAATGTGAGTACCCCTCTCTGGAATCACAAAACAGATATGCTGGTGTCATCCGTGTACACAATAATTGTAGCAGACGTTTCAATATTTACAGTACCATTAACATATATGATTAACAATATTGGGCCTAAAATACTTTCCTGAGGGACCACGGAGTTAATACGCTGCGTAGAAGATCTGTAATTATTAATTTGAACGTACTGGGAACTCTGCTGTAAATAGGATGAAATGAGTAATAACGGAACTCCTGGAATACCATAACAATTTAACTTATCAAGAAGTGCTCTTTGATTTATCCGGTCAAATGCTTTAGTAAAATCTACAAAGATCCACAACGTTAAAAGTTTACTCACGAAATTTTCTAATATTCTTTTTTTCCACTAATAACGCGGTTTGTAAATGCGGTTTCTGTGGACCTACACCTGCTGAAGTCAAATTGCGAGTCCGCCAACACAAAATATTTTTCAAAAAAAGGTTAATAGTTTAGAATATATCATATGTTCTATAGGTTTCGAAACCGAAAGCAGAAAGAATAGATATGGGTTGATAATTACTCATCATTTTTATCCAGGCGTTTATAGGGGACAGTAACGTTAGCCACTTGCATGCTTTTAGAAAATACACTAGATGATAATATGAGATTATAAAAATGAGTAACTCATGGTAATAACATATGTAGTACGAATTTAACGGGTCTGAATAAGAGGTCATCACAGACCCGACTTCGACTTTTAATCATAATCAGAAACACCGAAAATACTTCTGCGGTGTCCGTGGGATTCAAAAACATAGTTTCGCTAGTGCTGGAGATGTTATCTTTGGCATCACTGTCATTAGTGCTCTTCCCGACACTGACAAAAATATCATTGAATTGATCTGCTAGTTCAGTGTCGGAAGTAATTTCATTGTTTATCGTCATGTTAACGATAGCTTTATCTTGAGATATGGCTACACAGAAGATAATGCAGTTTCTTCCAGACAATATCGGGCTGCCTTAAATAGGATGCGTCGAATTTAGCCGCGTAATAAAGCTGTTTGTTTAGCATGTCTTTATTGAGCGTTAACAAAATTTAAGAACTTTTCGAATTCGCGCAATTTTTCTTCGTCTCGTGTTTTCACAAACGAGTCATAAAGTACGTTTTTATTTATAATGAGTTTCATAAAGTGATCATTTACCCAAGGCTTTCGGCTTCTTTGTTTGGATGGACGCATTTGATTGGAAATAAGGCGGAGTAAGCATTTTTGAAAGTACCTATGAAAATTGTAGCACTCCCCTACCAAAAAATCCAGTATAATTTTCGATATCAGGATTATGGAACCGGAAACCTATCTGGATTCTATCTGGACTCGATCTGGATTTTCGGTTTTCAGAAATTATTCCTTTGTCTGCAATCTGTATTTCGGGTTTCCAGAAACAAGTTTCCGGTTCCCTAATCCGGATAGTGAACACTTATACTGGATTTTTCGGTAGGGTCATCAACATCTGTAGCATTAAGCATAGTTTATAGTAACTATAGTTACGATAGTAAAGTTACTGATTGTTTCTCTAAATTCCTCCAGTGTCTTTCGACCTTGTTAGAAACTTTGGAACTGTGCTATCTGACATAATCATATTGATGAGCATGATTATTGGAAGGTGATCACTGATCCCATTCTAAGTACACCAGCACTAATATTATTTTCATAGTGATTAGTTAGAAATAGATCAAGCAATGCCCATGTTGTGCATGTGACGCGTGTTGGAGGGATAATTACATTGGAAATATTGTTTGAAGTCAATAAACCAACAAAATCATCTTTGAGATGAGAATTTTCAAGCATATTTATATTGAAATGACCACCCAGGAACAAGAGGCACTTCTCTTGATTAGCAAACAAAATAACGCTTCTAAAAACTGCACGAAACTCGAAACATTACCATTTGGAGGACGACATAAAAGAGAGTAAATACGATATTTTTTTAACATGAAGTATCTCATAATCTCGGGTCACAATAGAATAATTACTGAGTATTTCAAAACCAGAGGCACGAGTTTGCAATGAAACGCCACCACGCGGCTATGATTGCGGTTTAAAAAGAAATGAGTATAGACTGGAAAACCACAAAAGAAATCATTATCTCTATAAGATGTTTCGGTCATCATGACCACATCAAAAGAAGTGTGGATTGAGTCAAAAAATAATGAAAGGTCATCTTTTAATCTGGCAGATTGAACATTTCAATGAAATAAACTCAACGATCTAGTTGTCTGTTTTTGTATGAAAGTATTTAGACGCTCTACCGACAGAACACCTAGATTTTGAGCCATGATAGAAAAAAGAAAACAGTAAAAAGAGCACGTCAGCTGTATTTAGCAGATCTTATCAAGATCTCTAGAGTGAGAAATGGTAATGACAGAGGTCCCATCCGCCTTTCTTGCAAAAATTTTAAATCAAATCAAATCAAATCAACTTTTATTTTCCATCACATGATGGGGGATACCAAGGGAAAAAGCTGCTTATATGCAGCTTGACGAGCCCCTGGCACCCCTACATGGCAGACAGCGCAAAAAGAAATCATCGAATAAACAAACAAATATAAAAAACAATACAATGTGCATTTTTATACAATGTTAATGAGTCATAGAATGTGCATTATCTTTATAGTCACAATGTTAACGATGCTATTTTTATTAAGTGAAGTGATATCAATTTCTAGCGATGCGATATGATTTAGTAAGTGAAGAAGTGCATGTTTAATTCTTTGATGTCCGAAGTTCGTACGTGATTTTGGTATTTGCCATGGATGTATTTGACGGGTTTGATCAATTGGAATTTGCAAATGAAGGTCAGCGAGGTTCAGAAATGTTTCGGATTTACCTTTTAGGGCCGATTGGTACGTTAATATTAAGCGTTGACTGTAAAGTTTTGACACGTCGGTTATGGAAAATTTATCAAAAAGAGGCAATGATGGTGAGGTCTTAGGAACATTGGCTATTGCACGAAGAGCTTTTTTCTGCAGCACGCGGAGCAAATTTAAGTTGGTTAAGCCAGTGGATCCCCATATCAGATGCGCGTATCCTAAGACGGGGAAAAATAATGATTTAAAAATTTGAAGTTTGATATTGGTAGGTAAAACGTTTCTATATTTGTTTATTACTCCAACTATTTTTGAAAGTTTAGTACGAACATATTTAACATGTTCAGACCATGACATGTTAAAGAAAAACAAATACACCCAGAGTTTTGACATTTTCAACACAATGAATAATATCGGAACCATATTTGAAAGGAAGGAATAAATTTGCTTGAGTTCTAGAATGTAGTTGAAATATTACAGCCTTGCTCTTATTAGTATTTATATGGAGGGAGTTAATTTCGCACCAACATTTTAATTTACATAGAACAATATTTGCTCTGGTAACAAGATGTTCATAATTTTTATCAGAAATTATTATACTGTATCGTCGCGTAAATTATAAAATTTACATCAGGGTTAATAGTTACAATATCGTTTATATAAAAAAGAAATAGAAGTGGTCCCAGAATGCTTCCCTGGGGAACACCAGAATTAATACCTAGTAACGAGGACATATGGTCGTTGATTGAAACATATTGCCGACGACTTTGAAAATATGATTTTAACAAAGTAAAGGAAACACCCCGAAAACCATATAAAAATAATTTATCTAAAAGAATACCATGATCAAGACAGTCGAACGCTTTACTGAAATCTAAAAATATACCGACTGTTGACAACGTTTCTTCTAAATTGTCCAGTATTATCTCTTTTTGGTGTAAGAGTGCACACTCGGTTGACCTGAATTTCCTGAAACCAAATTGAGAGTCAATTAGGAGTTTATGCTTATTTGAAAAATTTGTAATTCGCGTGTGCAGAATTTGTTCGAGGCCTTTTGAGAAAATGGGAAGAATAGAAATAAGTCGGTAGTTCCATATGCAATTTCTATCTCCTTTCTTGAACATTACGACACACACCACAGCGCACTATATATGAAAACAACACTCACTCCAGACACACGAAAAATAAAGCGAAATTCAAACAAACCGCGCTGACTCACAACTCTTTTTATATAACTTTGTCTTCTTCAACCTCTAGCAACACCGAATTTCCCGAATCACGCGCTACGATCTCCTAGATGCCTAAGATTTTTCTCTTTTTCTGTCAGGTGTAAAGAAGGTGTACTGATACAGTTGTTAGAGTTCCTGGCGATATGTTCTGCTTCGATAATTTCTCGAGTTAACTGGTTATTGTTCCTACCTAAAATTGTACAGGATGGCAGGTGAACGACGCACCCACAATCACGGCAGTGTATGCCGAGATGCCCTGAGTTGGCTCTGGTGCAGTTGGTTTTGTGTTCCCGGAGCCTATCGTTAAGGCATCGTCCGGTCTGACCAATGTACACTTTCCCGCACGAAAGTGGAAACGAGTACACCACTCCATCTGCACACTCAACGAACCGGTTCTGATGGTTTTTGGTGCAGCAGACTGTTCGGTGGGAATCAGGCGAGTTGACTTGTTTACACAAGTTGCCAAGCTTATTGGGTGCAGTGAAGACGACATTGATGTTGAACCTGTTGGCGATTTTTTGATGCCATGGGAGAACCTGTGGAAGTAGGGAAGAACGACAGGTCTCGTAGATCTTTCTCTGGCTCTTGGTGTGACATACGTTCCCTTGTTTTTTGTTTTCAAGATGTTCTCTGCTATCGATGTTAATAACGACACGGGATATCCGGCGGATGTTAGTCTGGAAATTTGTGCGTCAAAGCTTACTGAAATAAGGTGCTCACAGGATTTTTGAAGAGAGTTGTTGAGACATAATTTGACGATTCCTCTTTTGACCAGCTTGGAATGTGCCGAATTGTACGGAAGAATTGGTTTTTACCCTTGGCTCATACTTCCAGCATATATGAGTGTGTTGTAAATTGAGCCTGAGATCGAGGAATCGGATTGATCTTTCTTCCGGGAGCTCATGTGTAATTTCCAGTGGTTTTAGGCAGTTTTTAAAGTTGATAGAACACCGGCTCTAGTCAGTCGGCCACGGCAGTCGAATGTGCAAGATACTACAATCGGAATGGCATAGACAGACACGTTTTTACCGGACTTCTCTATTACGTGAGCCTATGTCAATCTTCCGTATGGGAGAAGCATTTGGCGTGAGCACTCTCTGCACGTGGATCGCCTAACAGAATATTTATGGCGACTTACTTTGAGACATCTCCGCGATCTAACACCAAAAAAGGTGAAAGGTCCCAGCAATCCTGTGCATGTCATAGGTGACATTCATCTCCCCCAGGCTGTGCAAAGTGTTCTCAGTCTTGGTCCCAAATTTGCTGTGGAACCAAAGAGGTCACCGCACGAAATGCTTTCGTTTGTCCGCCAGGTCTCGCGCCGTGCTCCTGAGTTGGAAGTCGACCGGGTTACATCTGAAGGAGTTGACCTGCTACTCCGGCAAGCACCGCAGGCCTCTTCTATATCTACCAGGAGGGTGGTTAAATATCTGCAAGAGCATTCCTTATTTCTTTTGCCTGCCGACAAGGAAGGAGGCTTTGCTGTCATGCACCACGATATGTTTGGGACAAAAGCCATCTCAGCGATTGAGTCCGTTTTCCAATGTCACGATGATGTCTCCCTGAGTAAGGCCAAAAAATATGCTAAACAACTGTGCGAGTCGTATGAACTGAAAAATCTTTGCACCCACATCGATCGCAACAAGTTGCTAAGCCTCAGTGTATTTTTCAGCGCCAAAACCCATAAACCCGGTTACCCCTTCAGAGTCATTGTATCTGAAAAGGGAACTTGGCAAAAATCACTCGCCCTTTTTCTCAAAGAAAAGCTTAACCTTCTTACGATTGACGACCCTTTCTTAATTAGGAGCTCCAACGAGGTCATCCAATTCCTGTCACAGCAGAGTTATGAACACCAAGCAGCTTTTTCCATCGACATAAAAGACCTTTACTACGAACTGCCCCAGGATGGCCTTTTGCGATGTGTAGAGGAGAGTATCGATTCTTTTGGCGGCATAGCCTTCCAAAATGCCGCGGGTGTTTCCGAAGACAATTTTCTACATCTACTCTCGGTTTATCTACACTCGACCTTTATTACCTGGAAAGAAAAAACGTACCTTCAGAAGAAAGGTGTTTGCATTGGGTCTTGCATAGCCCCAGTGCTAAGTGATCGCTCTTTTTAGACCTGACAAAAGCCTTTGATACAATAGATCACTCACTTTTAGTTGAGAAACTAGATAAAATTGGTTTCAAGAGGGCATTTCCGTACATTTTTTTAAAGGTTACTTCACTGAAAGAACCCAACGAGTTCGAATAGGAAATAGTACAAGTTCTGCTGCGCACCTCACCTCTGGTGTGCCTCAGGGTTCGGTATTGGGTCCCATGCTATTTAACCTATATGTGAACGACCTATCTTTGCTTCCTTTAAAATCAAAAATGTATCAATACGCTGATGACACAGCATTGGTTATCGCACACGAAGATTATAATACTGCCGTTTCAATTTTACAGGATGACATCAAACAAATTATGAGTTGGTTTTCAAAAAGCTATATTTTTGTGAACAATGATAAATCTGAACCTCATGTGCTTTCGAACTCACCAGAAGCGCATTAATCTTAATCAACCCATCTTTTTGCATTCATGGGAATGTAGACAATGCTCTTGCGCACCACTACTTTACGCCAGTGAAACCAGGTACCTTGGTATACACTTGACGAGTATTTATCCTGGAATCATCATATTGACTACCTACTTAAACACCTGCGAATAATTTCTTCATACCTCTATAAACTCCGAAGTTCTGCAAGTATTAGTCTAAGGCGATTGATTTACCAGATGTTAGGAGAATCAAAACTAAGATACGGTAT
>JAZHYW010063357.1:0-27612 GCA_037355805.1 Ixodes ricinus | reverse complement strand
AACTAACCCGTACTTCTGAGCTCTGCGCTTCTCGCCTTTGTACTGGTCGTTTCGAAGGCACGGATTTTCTCAGTGACCCCCTGAGCAATAAATAATATTCCCAACATGTTGATTTATTTTTGGCATTGCCCTACTTCTGAGAGTGTTGGAAAGAGCTCAGGGGATGAATGTTTCAATATAAAGTAAACGCTCATGCCGTAATTATTTGAAATTCTAATAAATCAAACGAGCTCCATTGCGGTTCCAAGCCACGTGTTTGTCTTGCCCGGCCGGACGTCGTATACTGAAAAAGAATAATGAATGTATTCCTGATAGGTTCATTGGACACATTGTAAATTCTAACAGGAAAGTAATATAAGTTATCATTTAAATCACGTATGAACTTGTATGCTGCATACCAGTTGCATTGTTGCCTATCAGTTCTCATAAGTCGCATATCAGGTTTTGGGTATTTCATATTAATTTCATATGTCTCATATCCATGTTTGGATAATTAATATCAGTTTGATATGTCGCATATCAGTTTTTTTAATATTTCATAACAGTTCGTATATATATTCATGTAATTTTTTTGTTGGTAGGGCGATTTCAATGAATCATAGGAACACATCAGCAAAAAGCTACGATCTATAAGCCTTCAGCCCCCCCCCTCCCTGAAAACCGCGAACTCTACTATGGCCGCCAGTGAATGCTACCTATATTTACTACCAGCCTGCTCCAATACATTTATTAAATCACGCTCAGAAATAAACGATTTCACAGCTGTTGTACCTTATTTGTGCGTCGTGTTGAACTGACGTCTTGAATGTACATATTCTCAACTTCAAATTCTTTCTCCATCAACCTCAAGAAGGGCTGCCATGTGTGTGGCACATATGCCATGCTCTGAGAAGATGAGGGTGATTGATGTTGACAGTATGAATCTAAAAGAAAGGTTCGATAGATGGCAAATATACTTCCTCCTTTAACGTGGTTTCTAAGCATAAAGTAAAAAGAATGGAAAATATTCAGACGAATACACCCTGCTGATTGAATGGAATCAACTTTCCGGAGCTGCTGAGGCAATTTTCGGTGGCACCAGATTTGTACTTCGGCGACTTCTTAACGTTTATCCTGACTTATTTTACAATGTGCATTCCTCACACTTAAAATTTCCGGCCTTCGCAGCCAGTGTGACGTCGGTTTGTGTATGCGCAGAGAACAGTGCATTCAAGTGTGGCGCCAAGAGTGCGGAAGACTAGTTGTCGAAGTCAGCGCAAGGTGGAGCCACCATTATGTTGCACCACGCTCTACCTAATAGCTCGTGACAAAAAGTCCGGATTGTCGGCATGCCATGATTGCATTAGTTCTTTCTCCACTACAATATAACAAAACTACAAAAACTCTGATTAGGTTCATTTAACGAACCATGAAATGAATTTTCGACTAGGATAAATGATTTGTTTTTAGGATTTGATTAATCTCATATTTTTAGTGGGCACAAATTAAACTACTATGGGTAGGTAGAAAACCAAACGCCTGCATTATCGGTACAAAAATGATAAAAAAATGTAGCGGACTATTATGTACCTCCTTTGAAAGCTCTTTGTCTTTTCACTGTAATGGATCCCCGGTGCCCAAACACGTCATGTCAAACCCACATTTCGCATTGAACATAAGCAGTGCGTACACTCTGAAGTATGCGCTCGTAAACAATCAATCCGCCGACGAATATTTGGATTCGAGTTCATAGTCAATGGGTGCTGTGACGGGGCCTATTATCAGTAGCGAATGGCAGGTTTCATAGTGTGCTTAAAAAGCACGGTGAAATCTTGGAGTCATCGCATCCGTTTGCCAAGCTCGCCACAGCCACGTGATTTCTCATTTCGTTTTATAGCTTATAGCTCATAACTTATACCGGCGACAGTTTTCATATTTTAAAATCATCGGCTGTCATCGCCGCTGTAAAAAGAAAAAAACATAATTTTCTTGTTACGAGGTCAGGAAGTCGGGTCTTCCTCTAGGCCGCGAAACACGAAGAGAGAAAGAGCTGAGCCGCAGAGTCACGCCAGTAATTATGCGACGAAGGAAAGGTCTTCTTCTCATGTGCTTCAAACACTTGCTTTCGAGCATTGCTCGCGTTTTACGGAATCCTACTCTGGCAGTATCGTGTTGCTATGCGTAATGTTGAATGATTTTAGAAACTTCTACCGCGCTTACCCCTTACTTCACGAATCACCGATCACTCGTGGTGGCCATCAGTGGCATCTGAGATGCCATCCGCGACAGCAATGACAATTAACCATGTCGCACCTCCATCCTCAGGTAAGCGAAAGGCACATTTTCGCCCACGTTGCGCGGCCGTGCTACAGCTATCACTTTTATTTCTTCGGACATTGCGGATGAGCATTATGACTTTTTTATGTTGAGGATTAAATCTAAGAGGCAAGCAGTTAAAAAACAATTTAACGTCCATTTAAACAAATATTAAACTTGTTTCATTAAGGTATGTTGAGTAAAAAATAATGTGAGGTTGTATTTACGACAACCTGCTGTACTTTTCAAGAAGTGAAAAATCACCTAATTAATTATCGGATTTAAACATTCTGACTGAACTTACGCTTCTGCCCTTTTCCCGCTGGACAACAAGAGGAGAACACAAAAAAAGATTCACAGTTTATATATGCATCATGCAGCCCCAATAATTGTCAAGTTAATTACTGAAGCTTGTGAGTACATATTTCGTATGCGTTAAAGGAACCTAAAACAAAATTATAGTGCACTTAAAGTTCATTTAAATATTCTACCACAGCAGACACTCCAAAATGCGTTCTTGAGAGGTACTTCCACGCCCTATGAGTTACAGTAAACGACTAAATGTTCGCGAGGACCTAATTTTCGCGAATTTTGAGAATCGTCTTCGATTCGCGAAAAATAGGTCCCGCAAACGATTCCGGTAAAATGTGAACACATTGTAATTTATATAGAGAATCACCGCGTCGCGGAAATTAGAACCCGCGAATCATTCCAAAACTTCAGCTTTGACCTGAATCGCGAAATATTCAGCCCGCTTAAAATAAGTCGATTATAGTATTTTAGCTCTGTGAAAAATGGTTTCGCCTACAACACTATCGCCCTGACGCACCATAAGGCGACTGTACCTCGTTTGTTTCAAAAGGTTATTTGTAACCTTTTTAGTTCTGCCTTGCAGTAGCATTAATTTTATATAATTTCCCGCGTTATGCTCTTAAGTTTTAATTGTCATTGAAATGTAAAACGATAAATTGGAAATTGTCACGACATAATGCTACGAGCGCCTTGACCAAGTAGGCAGCGCGACCGTGACCTTAACGGTTGTCGCGGTCTTGCCACGCAGAAGGCCGGGTTCGATTCACTGACCGCGGCTGCACATTTTTTGACGCTGTAATGGGATGTTCCAGCAAATTCGAGAACCGTCTTGCTAGTGCTAGGTTAGAATCTTCACTCACCGAACCTCTGCACCGAATGTTCCCGAAGTCCACGCGGGTACCAAAGAGGGCTCCGCGTGCAAGCCGGAGTCACGCCCGTCCAGACTTGCGTGAACCAGCGGCGAATCCGCTAGAATTCTGACGCCCGGCGACGAAAGTAGGCAGAATTTCCGGCGGAGAGCAAGATCGCTTTAAAACCAATTTTGAGCGCCGGACAAAAGTTCTCTGCCGCAAGCCAATCAGAGCGCACGGGGAAGTGACACTTCCTGACGCGTCAGATCAACGCTGACAAGCTGGCGACGCATGGCGACGAGACGCGCAGGCAATAGAGAAATTTGGGAGCTCTCGCTCAGCCTCGTCTGTTCCGGACACGCTGCGCCGCTCGCGCTGTGCACTGATGTAGGCGGCAACAAACGTGCAACGGCCCGATCTTTTCGGCGAGCGAATCCAGTAGGCGGCGAGTGCGTGATTTCGCAAGTGTGAACGAGTCATCAGTCTCGCCCCAGCGTTTGACTCTGCTGTTACGCCGACCTCAACGCCCAAGACGCTGTGCTGTATGCTTTTGTTCCCTTTTTGTTTTGGGCGCAAGTTCGCCCCATTAAACGTTTAGTTTCTTCAGTTATCATTGCCTCATCAATTGTCACTCGTGATAGTATAAAATGAGTTCTAAGCAACATTGCTTATTACTAAAACCTTTCACCGGAATACCTCACATAAGCGCGATGTTGTTCCTCAGGTGACTAACTTGCTCATACTAACTTGCAGAAAAACGTTTCGCAGGTATGCACCGCGTGCACAAAAATGCAGAGAAAGACAGAGTAATCCTACAAGAAACGCTTTGTTTGCACGGGGTAAGAAAAGTATATAAAATTATTTACGTTCTAAAGACGCATATAGTCCAACAAGTCAAGAAGTATACGAGAAAATTGGAATAGATACCGCTGTGCAGTAGAGCTAGACGCGACGTCCACAACACGCTAAATGTATCGCAAACACCTGTGCGTAAAAAAACGCAGTTAGCACAGCCCTATGCGCACCACAGGCGAGTGGGCACCAAAGCACTTGGGCTAAATGATGTGTGACTGCGAGCCCTCGTACCTTTATTTTGACCGAGAGCCAACAAATCAGAGACGTTTACAAATCCCTTGAAAGGCTCGTTCATACAGACCCGTTTTCTTACGTTACGTTACGAAAAGTCATCCGGAAAATCTGTGCTTCGTATGAAGCGTGGCTACCAATCTCAATGAAGATAGTCTCATGGCACGCGACATTTGAGACACGAATGTTTCGGTGACGTCGAGCTAGACTGCTGAGTTACCGTGGCAACCAAGGACACAGGGCTCGTCGTAACGTAACGTAAGGAGTTGAGCTCGAATTCAACGTTTCACACAGCACCGCTTTCTTACGTTACGTCTAAGTCACCGAAACATTCGTGTTGACAATGTCGTGCGCTAGGCTATCTCCGTGAATTGGTAGCCACCGCTTAATACGAGGCACAGATTTCCCGGTGACTTTTCGTAACGTAACGTAAGAAAACGGGTCTGTGTAAGCGAGCCTTAATGCCGAATTAGAGCGCAGCTCTTGAGAAGGAGGAGGGAAGGGAACGGAGGGGAGGGTATGCCCTCCTCCTCCTCCGTACCCTCTTCTCCCTCCCTCCTTCTCCCCTCTTTCTCTGCTCCTCGTCCTCCCCTCCTCTTCCTCCCTTTCTCCTCCTGCTTTCCTCCTCCTCCTCCTCCTCCCTCTCCTTACTCTCCTCCTCGTTCCATCATTCTCCTCTTCCATCCTCCTCCTCATTTCTTCCTCATCCTCCTTTATTCTCCTTCTCCTTCCCCTCCACCTCCTCCGTACCCTCCCTCCTCCTCCTCCTGCGTACCCTCCCATCGTCCTCCTCCATGTACCCTCCCGTCTTACCACAGTTCCCCGCTAAATTTAGCTGAAAAAATGACGTCACGTGACCTAACAGCAATTCAATCCCTTCTGAATTTAGTGGGGAATGGAATTGTTGTTGAGGTCATGTGACCTCAATTTTCCCGCTAAATCTGGTGGAGAGACTGAATTTGTTCAGAGGTGACGCGACACCAAGTCATGTGACGTCATTTTCTCCGCTAAATTTAGCGGGCAATTGAATTGCCGTTGAAGTCACGTGACGTCCATTTTCCCCGCTAAATTTAGCGCGGTTACGCCGACGGCGACGCGGACGCCGACGCCGAAGCCGACGGCGATGCCGCCAAACCCAGAAATGGGCGCCTAAGAGCTGCGCTCTAAAACAGGTGGAACATTAGAATGGCAATCTGGGCTAGTTGGTTCATGATAACTTTCAGGGCGCCGAAAATACACAAGGACAAGAAACAAGAAAGGAGACGACAACAAGGCGCACTCGCAACTAGCGTTTATGGAAAAAACCACTCTCTTATATGCTCATGGCAAACAACACAGTCATAATGCACAGTCATACTACATCCGGTGTAGCCCCCTTCGTAAAAAAGCGTGCTCTTTTGCCGATAGTGACACAGACGTGTCACTAATGCAGTCCTTGCCTTTTTCTTTTATTTCAAAGGCCTCGTGCAGCTCCCTCGATATCCGATCGGCGTATCTGGCCAAAAACCTTGTGTCACTAAATGACGGTGTGCATGAGCAACGGCTGCAGTGCGTGGCGAGGTGTCCCGACGGGGTAGCCCGTGTGGCCGCAGCATGTTCGCGGGCGCGATCATTAAAACATCTGCCCGTTTGGCCAATGTACGATGATCCGCATGACATGGGGATTTCGTATATGACGCCCGTGGCACATTCCGTGTACCTGTTGCGGTGCTTCGTAACTGCAAGGATCTGCAGACTCACGCGGGTTGTTGATTCTGGCGACACAGTCTCGATAGTTATGTTTGGTGCGGAGAACGACAATAGGCACTGTTATCGTTCACGCATGAAGAGCCAGCGAACGGGCAATTACAGTTCTTGGACCTCAGGCTAAGTCTTGAAAGAAATCACATATGCTGGACATATGAGCCGCGATCTAAGAAGGGCATCCTTCCGTTCAGCTCGGCCCATTCGAAACTTGTAAAAAGAGGAATCGCATCTAGTTGTCTCGAGGCGTCACTAAGAAGATCATGTGCACACACTGCTCAAGCGAGCTTCACGAGACAGGCAGCGAGGTTGCAGAAAGCGGGCTACCCGCAGAGAGTTCTGGTGGATGTAGCGGACACCCTAATAAAAAAGTTTAAAGGCACACGGAGGCAGCCCCGTGAAAGAGCAGCAGTGAGGCCGGTGGTAATCCCCTATGTACACTCACTAACCCACAATCTTAAAAAGGTTGCTGATAGGTACGATGTGCCTATTGTGTTCTCCGCACCAAACAAACTATCGAGACTGTGTCGCAGAATCAACAATCCACGTGAGTCTGCAGATCCTTGCATTACGAAGCACCGCAACAGGTACACGGAATGTGCCACGGGCGTCATATACGAAATCCCCATGTCATGCGGATCATCGTACATTGGCCAAACGGGCAGATGTTTTAATGATCGCGCCCGCGAACATGCTGCGGCCACACGGGCTACCCCGTCGGGACACCTCGCCACGCACTGCAGCCGTTGCTCATGCACACCGTCATTTAGTGACACAAGGTTTTTGGCCAGATACGCCGATCGGATATCGAGGGAGCTGCATGAGGCCTTTGAAATAAAAGAAAAAGGCAAGGACTGCATTAGTGACACGTCTGTGTCACTATCGGCAAAAGAGCACGCTTTTTTACGAAGGGGGCTACACCGGATGTAGTATGACTGTGCATTATGACTGTGTTGTTTGCCATGAGCATATAAGAGAGTGGTTTTTTCCATAAACGCTAGTTGCGAGTGCGCCTTGTTGTCGTCTCCTTTCTTGTTTCTTGTCCTTGTGTATTTTCGGCGCCCTGAAAGTTATCAGGTGGAACAGTCGAGATTCTATGGAGCACGCTTTAAAGGGTAACTGCAAAAAAAAAAGGTTTTTTAAACAGCCTAATTGGGACAAGCATGTCAAAAAACAAATGTTCCGCAGAAAAAATATTTTGTTTAGCAATATTTACGTCACAGGACGTAATTTAGTCGGAGTCAGAACCTCTCCACATCTGAAACTCCCGCTCTTTCGACCCCCGCAGAGGAGAACTACGCCCCGCCCCTCACTCTTGGTTTTGCTCTTTTTTGTTGACTTTGCTGCTGAGTTGAACGACGCAGCGTCTCGACTTCCGGTAAGATCTGGCAACAACGCACGTTAAACATGGCGCCGGTATTGTTTTAGTTTGACGGTAGGGAAGCTGCGCGGTTTGCGAGCACATAGCGAAGACGTGACCGGAGAACTGCCCCTGTGATGTTCCCGGAAGACGGAAAGTATCATTTGTAATCGTCGTGTGTGCTTTGAGAGCGAAGAGAGTCACAGGGTCCGTGAGTGCGCAACCACAAGCCAACGTTCACGACAGCGCTGCTGCTGACTTCGGGGATCTCGTTCTGTTTGGTGCAACACGGCGAAGCGACAAGGAACTGAAACGTTCGTGGTATGTGTGGTGAGGTGCTTGGAAGTAGACACCCACACTAACACGGAGCGCAAATTGGTTGTTGTGGGGTTGAGGTTCAACGGGTTCAGTCCCGTCGTCGTCAGCTGATCCAGTCAAACTGGTCCGGGAGGACGCAGCGAGCGTTTTTAAAAGTAAACCTTCCTTCGTTCCGTTTCAAAATGTGGAAGATTCCCGACGCATACCGTGAGTAAAAAGCTGCGGGCGTTTTCTACAAAATTACGTCGTTTCGATTGAACAATAAACTCCGAATTGTTGTCCTAAATCTGCCGTTTTTATGCTTCGTGTTGGATTGCGTTTGCACAGCGACGTGTTGCACTAATCGTGCTGTGTGAATAAATTTGAGAAGGATTTCCTACCTGCCCATTCTAAGGTAGTCAAACGAGGGATTGCTTCAATGTGTCTTGAGGAGTCCAATAAAATATCATGTGAGCACACTGCGCAAAAAAGCTTCAAGAAACAGGCAGCGCGTCTGCAGAGGGCTGGTTTCCTTCGAGTGTTCTGGTGGAGGTGGCGGAAAGCCTAACCAAGAAGATAAAATGTATACAAAGGGAACCTCGTGAAAAAAGCACAGCCAGACCAGTTTTAATTCCGCACATGCACTCCCTAACCCACAACCTTAAAAAGGTAGCTGACCGGTACGACGTACCAGTGGTTTTTTTCGGCACCTAATAAGCTGTCAAAACTGTGCCGCAAAATAAATTTTTCCACTGATGCTGCAGGGAAATGCAAAACTAAACACCGGAAGAAATTCCCAGAATATACAACGGGAGTGGTGTATTTAATTCCAATGTCATGCGGGTCTTCATACATCGGTCAGACTGGCCAATGCTTCAAAGATCGCGCACATGATAATAACGCGGCCACTAGAGCAAATCCAACTGTACATCTGGCAACGCACTGCAGCCGCTGCCATTGCTGCAATTTGGGAATGCGGTATTGTGTATGAGGTCAGAAGTCCAGGCAGGTTTAGAGATGCAGCAAAGGAGTATGTGTAGGCTGGCATTGGGGCACATCGGAATACACCAAATAAGGGAGTACAGCGGGATATGGGTTGGGCATCTTTCGAGAGTAGAGAAGTGATCAGTAAACTTTGAACAAAGACTAGCTATAATTGAGGATACGCGATGGGCTGGGAAAGTGTACAAGTATTTATATGTGAAAAGTCTAAACACTTAGTGGACAAATCGAACCCACAAGCTGAGATTTAAATACATTCAACGAGATGGGGCCGATCAGAGAATATCAGTAGAAAAGAGAGCAAAGGAAACAGAGAGGAAATTGTGGGAAGAGAGAATGCAGGGGAAATCAGCTTCAACAATATTCAGGGCACAAAAACAAGAAATAAAGAAGGAACAGTTGTTTTCTTTTCTAACACGAGTATGACGTTATGATTATCGAAGTGTTATTGTTGTAAAATGTTTATAGCCAATCTCAAGCTTGTTGGTATGATTTATACAGAGTGTTTCTGCGCGATGTGCTGTACTGTCTGCCTTTTTGTTTTCTACATTGTATAAATTCTGGGGAGGATGGAGCTTGTCAAGCTGATTTATTCAGCTTTTTTTCCCAACCTCCCACATTGCCCGGATAGAAAATAAAGGCATTATTATTATTATTATTATATAATTCATTGCGGAGCTCATTGCTGTTTGAAGGTAGAATGGAGGTGCTAAGAACGAAAACATAATGGGCTAAGTACCATGAAACAGACACTATATGCGACATATGCAACCGCAAAAGGGAAACTATAGAACATGTAATTTTAAGGTGCAAGGGGCTTCGTCCCACTCCCTTGGGGGGGGGGTGACTACGGATTTGGAGGGGGCACTGGGATTAGCAGACATGGATGGACGAATGGATAGGGAAAGAGTTGCGGTAACTAAGAGGAGATCGGAAGATTGACAGAAAAGATCTAGAGAGGGGTTAAAATACAGATAAAAAAAAGCAATGGAAATGCTTTAAAAGGGGGGGGATGTTGTGTTCGAACACATTTTTCACAAATTTTAAAATAAAGGGGATGACGAAATTTTAGGCCAGGTGGCGCAAGCTGCCGCCCGTTACAAAGGGTATAGCCATTACCATCCATCCATCCATCCATCCATGCTCCCCGTCATTTAAAGACACAAAATGTATGGTCAGATACCCAGATGAGATATCCAGGGAGCTCCACGAGGCTTTTGAAGATCTAAGCAAAAGGCAAGATGTGCACAAGTGACACTTCGATAACCTTATCGACAAAATAATTTAATTTTCTAGAAACGGGTCTACACCGTGCCTAGCCGCGACGAAGGGTTTTTTCACGGCTATATAAGAGAATTATTTTTTCAATAAATGTTCGCTGCGAGTGCCCCAGTGTTTACGTCTCTTCTTGCCCTTGTGTTTTTCGGCGCCTGTCTACGATCATGTACCAACTGGCCCAAATTGCCATATTAATGCCATTTGAAGTGCATCCTTTGGTACGCAAAAAAGTGGCGCAGTGCGAAGGAAGTGATGCTGTTGCTTGACACTTGCAAGAGCTTCTTGTTCATGTCACTTTCGCGCTATAAAGTCCTTGATTTTTCTTTTATACTTTCAGTCCGTCCTATACACCGAGAAAAAAGATATGGCTCAGGAGCCACCAGCAGACTGGTGCATTATTGGCATGCGCGTCACAGAATGCCAGATTGCCGCGTGCTCTGCGCCGCACGTATCCTTGTTACGTAGATGATTATTTCTTTAAGAAACGCAATCAATAGATTGCACAGATTTGGTCCGCTTGAAGCTAATAAACCTTACCAATAAAATTAAAACTTGCATTGGCTGAATACTGGGTGCTGACCGGGGTGCCGGTTTCAAAGCGAAACCTAGCGCTGAATTTTGCGTATCTTTGGCGCGGGTAAACACGTCAACCTCAACTCCGCATTTATTTTCCTTGAGAACTCTCTGGACGCTACACTCTAAGAAGAAGGTAGTCATATGTGACTACTTTTGAGTTGGTAAAAAGTTGTCCCAAATATAACCACCCTAGGGTAAAAATGACGAACCCACACGTAGTCAAAAAGCAGGTAGTGAAATTTGCCACCCCCTAAAGCAACTAAAAACAGACAGGTTGAGACCTGTCTGTTTTTCTGTTACTTTTGCTCTTCTAAAAAAAACCCATTCTCAGGGTAAACGACGAAATGGTTGACACAAGAGTTGTAAGTTCAGCGCGTGTGCTTGTCTTCCTGAGCAGGTATGAGAGTGGTTTTCCCTGCGCTGTCACCGTCAAATAAGTTTTGAAAATGCCTCGCCAATTAAGTCACCGCAAAAAGAACAGCGGGAAGAAGCGCAAATAGGGGAGGAGGACACAAATGTTAACGACCTCTGTCGCGCGCCAGAACATTTTTTTGCAATGATTGTTTTGTGTTTTGTCACGCGCTTTCAAAGCCTTTGATGAAGTTCAAAAATATCAATCTGGGGATTGTTAGTGGCCGTTGAGGTAGTTGTGTCAGCTCGCTTTCTATTTACGCCCATTTGCACAAAATCAAACTTTATTTCTTCGAAATTGTTTTCGAACTTTGTGATAGATGTTCGAAAAAGTTGAGCCTGGTTGAACTCGAACCTCTGTCGGTTCGCGACATTCAAATGCAAACCTCCAGCGCGCTTGCGCACAACCTTTCTCGGAAAAGGCCCGCTATGCTCTTCAATGTTTTCCGCATAAGAATGAAACTTCTCAGGAAACATTCGAGTTTAGTTGGTGCTTTTAGTATCATAGCTTTGTCTTACATAAACGGGCTAGGTAGAACAAAACAACAACAATCACTTTGAATTCTCCAGGTTTCTTTCATCATGCGGCGACTTGGAACGTAATGAAATAGTAGAGCGCTGTGTAATTTTTTTTTAATTTTTATATTATTCGGGCCATGGTGTAACTGCATTCCCAATTTGTAGATTTGAACGTTCTACTTATATTTGGTGCGTAAGCTAACCGTAGTTCCAAGCCATACACCACAGAACTGCGAACAACTTCTTTTGACTTTCAGACTTTTTTTTTTTTTTTTTTATAGCTAAAAGTGTCTTACGTTCCTAAACCTAGGACACGGACGGAGAAATAATTCTCGTGAAAAGAAGCTTCTGCACTGCTTCATTGGTCTTAAGCAGCCCTTTTCCCGCGCCCGAGAGACTTTCCAGGTGTCCCCCCCCCCCCCCCCCCCTGGTGAATTGAATTCCTGAGCGTATTAAAGTGCAGCAGGTACGCACTCAAGAAAAAAAATTAATTATACAAGTCGAGTTTTCACGAGACTAGTTTAAGTGACGGCCGTGCATTTTTAACGACGGTGTGAACACAGTTGCTCGTTCTTTATGCTTTTCTTTATTCTCGGTTACCTTTACAATGAACCGCACTAGACGCTACGAGTCACTGAAGCCGTTCCGATGGCGTCTGAGCGTGTCTGTTAAGAAGGGTAGGGCTGCGACGCGCGGGTCGCATGTCACGTGACACGCTCACAGCGCAGGATTGGCCGGTAGGGTTCGTTGCGGCCGCTGCGCTCCATCGAAATAAACTGGAAAGAAGTTTAGCTAAATAATGTTGAATATTTCTCATTTTTCCCCAATCGTTTTTTACGAGAACCGTGGTCCGCTTTCTTCCACATTCTTTTGGCAATGCGTTTGACTTTTTTTAATCACATTCGGACGCGGAATCGAGGTATGAGGAGGAATGTAATGAAACAAAAAAGTCTCTAATGAAGTGTAAGCGGACACGGTGGTAGAATTGCTCAGTGGAACCTTTTGTAGCTCCTGAATTCCTGCACTTTATTCTAGTTGTAGATTTCATTATGTTGGTAGTTTTGGGGCTGGTCGGTTGTTTTCACGGTAGCTTTTCTTTTTCTCGCTAGAATTTCGTTTTTGTTCAATTCTTGCGATAGAACAACTTGAGAGGAGGGTGTTTCGGTCCCCGAAAATAATTTACTGTGACAGTGCGTAGCGCCGGCGAATGAAACTAACACTGGGCAAAGTATTTCGAAAAGGCACGTTTAGCTTTTCGGTCATTCTTGAGTTCCCATAATAGGAAGCAGTGGTAAAATCTTAACAAAACGAAAACGAACGAAACGAATTTTTTGACTCCATTTTTGTAACCTCCAATCCTGCTTGGGCCGCAATTGGCCTGCAGTATTCCTAAATAAATAAATAAATAAGTTAGAGTGAGGTGACACAAAAAAAAACCTTTTAGTTTTTGTGAAATTTTAATAACGCTGCGGGAGACATAGGACAATAGTAGGAACCAAGCCTGCCACCAATTTTAATAGCCAAACCTGCTCCCGAGACCGCGTTTTATGGGTGAAAATCGTTGAAGTTGAACTCACCAGCTGATTCTAAGAGTGCTGTGTGTAATAATTTCTTAATGTTTTTCATAAATAGTATTCGGCTAAAATAAGTACCTCTCGGCCAGATATATATACAATATGGTCAAACCCCCTCCCTCCAGAAAAAGAGAGGTGCTTAGTGATTTTAACCCAAAACTAAAAATGCATCGCCGAACAATAGGTAAAACATGTACCCATTTTTAGCAAGTGTTTAAGAACTGCTGCTTTTTCCGTCTTCTGGAAAACAGCACTTGGTGCAGGTGTACACCAAGTGCTGTCCAGCTCTATAACAAACGTTTCAAATTATAGAACTTTATATTTTTGTACATTTTCAAAACTTCAAAATATCATTGCACAAAATATTGTCGTTTCAACTTAACATTGTCTTATGCACGTTTTAAATCTCATCATGTTTTATTTCAACTGCTGCTTTTCAGCAAGTTTCGTTGCTCAAAAGTTACTTGCGTAATAGAAAGTGTTTTGTTAGCTCGAATTGTACAATATTACAATATAGCCTTCAGACTTGACAGAATTCCATCGTGGCCAGTGCACAAAAACGGCTTTATTCTCTTTACGCACTCATGTATAGCTCCTATCGAAAAATCACAAGTTAAATTACTAAAGGCGGTTAGTGCGGTATTATCGGGAGACTTCGGTTGATTCCTAAATACGGGTTCGAAGTGATCGGCAAACATTTCACAAATATCTGTAGTCGAGATTCAAAGTGAGCTCAAAAATCTTATCTCTTTCCCACCTTTCGTCTGAGAATAAGAGTGAACATACAGTCGCCGACCGATTATTCGGACTTCGCAGGGACCAAAACGTCCGAATAATAAAGCAGTCCGAATAATAAACGCCTTTATTCTTCCGTAAAAGCCTTAGTCCCAGCCATGCTCGGCAACTTCTGAGATAAACGTTGCCTTTCTAGTGTTATGGCATTTTTCGCTCTTAAGAACATCGCGGCGGCTGGATGGCCATGGCGGATAGCGTGCCGAATGGGACGGCCGCAAAGGGATGGCGAGCGCGATGGGCGAAAGGTAACAAAGTTATAATGATGATGATGATGATGATGATGATAACGTGCAGTTAAATGGAAGAAAAAACTAGCATAGCGTCACCTAGCGGTAGGACTCGGGAGTACTCAAGTAGCGCTGCCAAACCAAGCCAATCCATTTGCAGCCAACATAGAATTCAAAATGGCCGCTTCTCGGTGGTGTTTCCCGCTGATCGCTCGCGACGATTTTGTCCGAATAATTGAACTTTCGGACTTCAAGCTGTCCGAAACATTGGTCGTGAATATACACTATTTCTATGGGGTAAATCACGGTTCCGCCTTTAGGTCCGAAATATTGAAGAAGTCCGAATTATCTGAGTCCAAAAAAAGATCGGCGACTGTATACCCAAAACTACCTCGGATTTCGAGCTAAATGTAATTCAAATGGGTCAACGCACGACTGACGATCACTCTTTATAATTTCCTTGCAGAAAGACTTGAAGCGCCTAAATTTTCAATTTCATCCAGGGATTGCGTTTTTTTTTTATTTACAAGGTGACGATGGCCATCGTTCGGGTCCCTATCAAAATGCCGAAAATCAAGAGGCCGAATTATGAAAAGGCCGAACGTCAGTACGCCGAAAAAAATTGACATATCAAAAAATTGAAATGCCGAAAAATTAAAATGTCGAATAATCAAAATGCCGAAAAAGACATAACGCCGAAAACCACGTGAAAAATAAATGTCGCGCTTTGTGACTACCACTTGTTCGTTCTCCGCCGGATCACTTTCCACTGACACGAGCCTATTTAACTCGTTCTGCAAAGGCACCAGTATCAGTAGATTAAACTGACGCTCAGAACGGATTTCCAAGGAGCAACAACGCCGTTGAGGTATGGCACCGACGATGGGGGACTCTGGTTGGCGTACACCACTTAAGCAACTTCCGGTTCATCACCACCATGAAAAGGGAGCAAGCTAGGGTCGAAGACGACATCGAGTCGAAGACGACATCTCTCTGCTATGCGACGAGATATACGGAAATATATTTTTCCTTTTTCGAAGGCTTGAACCATGCGAAGGGAAGCAACACTCGGGGACAACATTTCATGGCTATAAGAAAGGAGGTCGAAAGCGCGTGCAAATCGGCCGGCGGAACCTCCCCCTAACTTTGATCACATTGCCAAGATAATTTATCTCGCCAAGAAGCTTTATCTTCCACTATAACTAGGTGATGCACTATTTTTGATGTTTCGAATGTTTTTGACTTTTCGGCTTTTTGAATTTTCAGCTTTTTGTACTTTCGGCTTTTTGAATTTTTTGTGGTTCAAATTTCGGCATTCCGATAATTCGGCATTTTCGTTTTCGGCGTTTTGAATGCCACCCCCATCGTTCCATCCTATCCGCAATTTCGTACCCCTTCCAGTCGAGCCTTTTTTTCTTCTTCATCCTTTTCCCCCTTGTTCTCGGCCTGCACACGGTTTTAGTGCGAATAGCATTCTTTGGCTACTTCACGCACTTTTCGTCTATGTATCTATCTGGCTATCTAACCTCTTACGCCGCGGGTCGATAAATAAATAAAAAAATCAGCAGAACCCATCCTTTGGGAATGATTATCTACGTTAATGCGAATAGCATCAAACGGTGCGGAGTTATGCGCGTCTCGTCAGGTGGCCGGCACACTCTAGATACGCCAGCCCACTCTTGAGGCGATTCTAAATTTGTTGACACTTTCACAGCCCTGCGCACGATCTCCGCAGCCCAGCACGTGCGTTTGTGTCACTTAGAAGGCGAGCAAAGCACGCGCCATACGCACAAACACTCAAATGGTACCGACCAGACTTTCTGGCGTCTCAGTTAGTCTCAACCAACGGTACTCTAAACGGTTGTTTATATCTTACCATAGGACGGCGCTTACAGCGCTGTCGAGCCGGTGCGCGCGCGTTCCATGCACGAGGGCTCATTCCGCTCTCGTGAGGCTGAGCACGGCCGCTAGCATCACCCTCTCCCGCGCGTCGGGAGAGGGTGATGCTAGCGGCCGTGCTCAGCCTCACGAGAGCGGAATGAGCCCTCGTGCATGGAACGCCGCGCACCGGTAGCTGCGACAGCGCTGTAAAGCGCGTCCTATGGTAAAGATATAAACAACCGTTTAGAGTACCGTTGGCTGAGACTAGCTGAGACGCCAGAAAGTCTGGTCGGTACCATTTTGAGTGTTTGTGCGTATGGCGCGTGCTTTGCTCGCCTTCCTAAGTGACACAAACGCACGTGCTGGGCTGCGGAGATCGTGCGCAGGGCTGTGAAAGTGTCAACAAATTTAGAATCGCCTCAAGAGTGGGCTGGCGTATCTAGAGTGTGCCGGCCACCCTGACGAACGCGCATAACTCCGCACCGTTTGATGCTATTCGCATTAACGTAGATAATCATTCCCAAAGGATGGGTTTTGCTGATTTTTTCTTCTCACTATATGGGTGCATAGTAATATTGTCCTTCATGCGGCTCATGGGTTCAACACACTGCCCTCTTAAATGGGTGTTATTTTATTGCGTCATTTCCAATGGGTAGAGAATTTGAATTGGTCTCTTACAATGTTTCCTCCAGGAAGAGTTAGCTTGCAGGACATTACATTGCCGTCACGTCCTGGGGACAGTTGCATCACTCGTCCCATCTTCCATAGTTGACGTATATCATGGCTTCGCGCAAGAGCACGATGTCTCCTTCTTTGATCACTTTTTAACTCATAAGCTCTGGTGTTCGACGTTGGGCAAAGATCGTTGAGGTATTCCTTTGTCCATCCACTCTCAGAAATGTCCAGTGCTCGTTGTCTGGCCTTCCAAAGAATTCTGAGATTTTCACAATATATGTCGCATATTTCTGGCTGTCGCGAGTTTGGTAAAGAAGTCATTCGCTTTCAGACCAAGAAGAAAGGGACAAAGTGCTTCCGGCTCTCCAGGCTTGATGTAGACCTTGGTCAACGGGCGCGAGTTTAAGACTGCTTTGATTTCAGTTAACGTCGTTGTCAATTCTTCAGCACTGAGACGCCTGGGGCGAGGGTCGTTTGCAGTGCTTGTCTTGTCGAACCAACTGATCTATCGTTAAAACCTGCCCACCAAGGAGCTCGGTCAACCATAAACTACCATTCGATTCTAGCACTTTCAAAAAGTTCGGTACTTTTTTCGTTCTAATGACGGCCCAGAGGCATGTTAGATATCGACTAGCTTTCTTGAATGAAAGTGCGTTATCACTATAAATGATTTGTGGTAAGCGTCTTCGTGATGTGAATCAACGAAAGGCTAGTAAGAAGGTTTTTGTGGACATGTTGCTGACCATCTCTAGATGTACAGCTCTTGTGACAGCACAAGTAAATAGTGCAATGTAGGATTTCTTGTCTGATCCTAAACACTTCATGAAGAGGGGGCCGGTGAAGTCCACTCCGGTAATGGCAAAGGGCGGAGCTCGTGTCACCCGATCAGGTGGAAGGGGCTCTGTCACTTGTGCTGGGCGTGCGTTGAAGTGCTCAGAAGTCAAACACTTTCCGATCGCTTGTTTTACCAACTGAAGTCCCCCGACAACGCAGTACCTCTTTTTCAGGTGGACTAATGTGTCCATCACTCCATCGTGAAGCACACGAATGTGTGATTGTATTGCTCACAAACTGGAAAGTGGTTGTGCTTTTGGGAGAACTGTCGGATGACGTTCCCCTTAGGGTTTCAGGCGGTGTTGTAGCTGTCCCTTCACTCGTAAAATGCCGTCACTATCGACAAAAAGCGATAGTTCTCGAAGAGGAGCATCCAGCGGAAGTATCGTGTTTTCCTGGGTAAATCTAATCTCTCTTGAGACGTGGTCTCGTTGCTCTTGACGAAGCCAGTGGAGTTACGCCTCATTTATTTCTGATGTTCTGAGTGGGCCACTTGTCTTCTTCGTCCGTCGCAAGTTATTTACGTAGCGAAGAATCCAAGCGGTCACTCTGAATGCTCTGTAGGCAGAACTAAAGCGGTTTATGTTTACTACTGGAAGTGTTGTTGCTGGACGTCTAGCTGTCTGTATATTTTCAGTTGTCCGTCTTTCCTTCACGTCTTGTTTTGTTAAGTGTGCAGATGTAGCCAACTTAAGACTGTAGTCTTCAGGGCTATTGATCTACTCTGGTCCGGGCCACCAGAGCTACTCATCTACTAGGCGGCTGAATTTTATGCGGCGAGTCATAAGGTCTGCTGGATTTTTTCTTTCCAGGACAATATCTACAACGACTTTTATTGGTAAGACTTTGTATTTCTACGATAAGGTTCTAAACAAACGGTTTTTAGTGAGTGGCGTCACTGTTTATCCAGTGATATGACCTAGTGGAATAAGTCCATACGTATGCTTTTGTTGGTTTTCTGAACAGTCCTTCGATAGAAACCCGTAAAAGCATGGCACTTGAATCTTGTTCAGTTCGTCGAGTTCGGCACACCACTGAAACCATTCTTCTTTCATATCATCGGAAATGCTCTCGTCCCAATCGACCTTCCTTTTCCACAGTTGTTGAAACAGCGACTTCGCTCTGACAGTGAAGGTTGATATCACTCCTTGGGGTCGTAGAGCCCAGAGCCGTGTATAGAGAGAGTTTGGTCAATGGGAGGCGCGTGCAGAGCCAGGGCGTGCACCTGACGCAGAAAGCGGGCTTGACATGCTCTCTTGGCCAACCACAAGCCGAAAAGAATCCCCTAGAGGTGGTAGCAAGAAACTGTTTGAATCAGAGGTATATGATCAAGCACACATACCAGATATGATGAAGACTCGCATAATCAGCAAAGCCCATGGAACTCAGCCACTGAGAACAAACAACACATGGTGAAAATAACAGGAGCTTGAAACATATAAAAATGTCAGTGTGCGGAGCGCTAGCATGGCGGCAAATATTATTACAGCGAGTACTGTAGAATCTTTTGGTATCTGATGTGATGACAATCGTTTCAGGAAGACGATTCCAGTGTATGATTTTAAGGAAAAGGGCTGAATTATTAAAAGCAGACGTTGAGTCAAAGCCGTTTTTGAATCTGTTGCTGTTATTTTGACTATGATATATTCTATTATGTTCTCCTACAAGTGATTTGCCGGATTGAGCTGGGTTGTAATGTAATTGGTGAAGTAGACAAAGAAGTGAGATTAGTCGACATGTCCCTAGAGGATGAATAATATACTTTTCTTAAGAGGGAGACTGATATATCTGGAGTACGAAGATTATGAGTCTAGTCCCGAATGAAAAATCCATCAATGTAACCTTGTTTGGCAGTCAATGTTTTCTAGTGGACCGCTGACTGTGCCTGACTGTACGTCAAGCATGTCTGATTGGCCAACAAGTCACTCTGACCGACAGTCAAACTCCAGTCAGACTCCGCTTGTCGGCTTTCTGATGGTTTCCTGGCGGCAGTCGGCCGCCGCGAAATGCCGTCAAGATTTCTTGGTGGCGATTCTGATTGTACATCGATTTTCTCTGACTGTACGTCAAAAAGCTTTGACGTGCAGACAGATGTACGGTCAAAGGACGTAAAGTTTCTTTCGGATACCACTATTTCGTCAAATCTATGAATACGAAAAATAATCTATGCGCGAGAAAACGATTTCGGGACGTGAGGCCATAAAACCGCTGATGTTAGAGATATGACACGCAACCGACCGACAACCCTGATCAGAAGCCTGCCGAAACGCCAAACGCGCCACTTTCGCTTCGCCCATAGAGGCTTCGCCTAGCCTCCGTGAACGATCACTCTCGACTCGTTTTGTTTGCCCGCTTGCTCCAACCTGTCGATTCTGCCCGGGCTCTACAATGTCTTATGATTTAGTAGAATTTCTACTCGACAAGACCCAGCCTGTCGTGAGTTCCGACGATGTGAGGGACTTTAGCGGTGTAGTTGAAGACGACAAGGTGTACCAGGTCTACTGGGCCGGAGACGTGCGAACAAAAGGATCGTTCTACGACGCGAAAGTACTCTGCATGGCAGGTGAGTAGAACTGAAGTACGGCGATTTATGTACAAGATGCTTTGCATAGCATGCTGAAGGCTTAACTGCATATGCAGCCGAAGCATTCTTTAGAGCGATGCGCCAATTGTCGGAATCTGTCGCTGCAATACTAAAATGCTCCCGGGCTCTACAATGTCTTATGATTTAGTAGAATTCCTACTCGACAAGACCCAGCCTGTCGTGAGTTCCGACGATGTGAGGGACTTTAGCGGTGTAGTTGAAGACGACAAGGTGTACCAGGTCTACTGGGCCGGAGACGTGCGAACAAAAGGATCGTTCTACGACGCGAAAGTACTCTGCATGGCAGGTGAGTAGAACTGAAGTACGGCGATTTATGTACAAGTGCTTTGCATAGCATGCTGAAGGCTTAACTGCATATGCAGCCGAAGCATTCTTTAGAGCGATGCGCCAATTGTCGGAATCTGTCGCTGCAATACTAAAATGCTCCTGACTCGGTCCGAGAGGTTTGGGCTAGAAAGTTTATACCTTTCTATCTGGCATGGGCTATTGGCCTTACCGCTGTGTCGCACCTCATTATTATTCTTTCATGAAGAGTACCGACAAAAAGCATCCGCGAGCGTAGTTCAGATATGTCTGCTGCTCGCGTTCGTCCGTGGAAGCCAGGGCTGTCTGTCGTAGCATGCATGCTTGCTCTCTAGCTTGAACGGAGTCGGATAGGTTTTGTGAATTAAAGTGTATACGGTCGTCCCGAAAGGTTCAGACATCGAGGGCGTTTCTTTGAAACATGCTTACGGTGCATGTGGTCCCATTTGTAAACGAATGACCCTTTTGCCTGAAAAACGCAAATTTCAAAAGGGGGAAAAAAACAATGGACGGGTACACACTTTTCCTGGTTTTTGATGTCATGAATTACATTCATTTTAAGGGCTTGTGAACCGTTTCACAGCCATGCAAGATGGCCACCTCGGCTTGTGGACCGTTTCATAGCCATCCAAAATTGCCACCTCGGAATTTTAGCTTTATATAAAGAGTAAAGCTATACGCACTCCGGAGTGCACTTCTGACGGAAATGGTTATACGCACTCCTCTAAACTCGTATGAAACGAATGGTCAAATCGAGTTTTCTGATGCAATGGCATAGCACAAAGGAGTGGCTAGATGCGCAGTCCGCTTCGTACGCAAGTAGACGCGGGTTCGATACGCGGTGACCTGCTTTTTGGTTTCCTTTTTTTTTCTCGAACATTTTGTTTTTTCGAGGCATTTGGCGATATTGATGAGTGCGTATAGCCATTTCGTCCGAAATGCACTCCGGAGTGCGTATAGCTTTACTCTTATATAAATGCTGCCCTAGTTGATGAAATTCCCTTGGCAGTGGCAGTCAGACGTCATCTGATGGACCATCAGGGCACGTTCCACCAGAGCTGCTGACTGGCAGTCAGCGTCCCAAATTACGTACCTTGATAGAATTTTCAATAGGGGTGGCATGGTTTCGAACGCATGGTAATTTAATTAGGTACTTCTGATGGGGGTTTCAAGACTATTAAGCATATTCAAGTTTCGGGAGGACATAAGTAGCGTAAGCTAATTGACGTAGATGTGAGGGTGCAGCTATTAAGTTTAGTTTCAGGTAAGCGAGTGTACATGATGGTTCAACGCTGATAGTGGTAATATGAGTAACCCAAGACAGGTTCTGCAAAAGGAATACACAGCATGGTTACTCTGCGCAGTACAACTGCTGAACTGGGTGATTCGTGTAAGTTGCGCGCAGCAATGATTTCATTTGTAAAAGTGTGGCTGTATAAGGCTTCTCCACGTGGATTATCTGACGAAGTTGTTATCAAACCTATTAAGTTCTGCTTCGACGACTAGATGTTGAACATAACGGCCAACCCTTAGTCTGGGTTTAAAAAGATAGTGTTCAATACATGCCAGCTAATCAGCACTTTAGGATTTTTTGAAGCTACGCTACTATTCGATACCTTTCTATTGGGAACGTCCGACACCTTAAAGAGGCGTCCCGCTTCACTTTGGCAGCTGATTGGATTCGCTAGCCATGAAAGCGTCGGCGTTATGTCGCATAGTGAGGCGCTGCTCGCTGGGAATTCTAATGCTCCCACCATGTTTGGCATGGACTATTGGCCTTACCGCTGTGTTGCACCTCATTATTATTCTTTCATAAAGAGTACCGACAAAAAGCATCCGCGAACGTAGTTCAGATATGTCTGCTGCTCGCGTTCGTCCGTGGAAGCCAGGGTGTCTGTCGTATACCATGCATGCTGCTCTCTAGCTTGAACGGAGTCGGATAGGTTTTGTGAATTAAAGTGTATACGGTCGTCCCGAAAGGTTCAGACATCGAGGGCGTTTCTTTGAAACATGCTTACGGTGCATGTGGTCCCGTTTGTAAACGAATGACCCTCTTGCCTGAAAAACGCAAATTTCAAAAGGGGAAAAAACACAAAGGACGGGTACACACTTTTCCTGGTTTTTGATGTCATGAATTACATTCATTTTAAGGGCTTGTGAACCGTTTCACAGCCATGCCAGATGGCCACCTCGGCTTGTGAACCGTTTCATAGCCATCCAAGATTGCCACCTCGGAATGTGAGCTTTATATAAAGAGTAAAGCTATACGCACTCCGGAGTGCAGTTCGGACGGAAATGGCTATACGTACTCCACTAAACTCGTATAAAACGAATGGTCAAATCGAGTTTTCTAAGCGATGGCATAGCACAAAGAAAAAAAAGATGGCATAGCATAGGCGTGTCCGCTTCGTACGGAGGTGGACGCGGTTCGATACCCGTTGGACCTGCTTTTTTCTTTTTTTTCTCGAATATTTTGTTTTGTCGAGGCATTTGGCGATATTTATGAGTGCGTATAGCCATTTCGTCCGAAATGCACTCCGGAGTGCGTATAGCTTTACTCTTATATAAATGCTGCCCTTGTTGATGAAATTCCTTTGGCAGTGGCAGTCAGACGTCATCTGATGGACCATCAGGGCACGTTCCACCAGAGCTGCTGACTGGCAGTCAGCGTCCCAAATTACGTACCTTGATAGAATTTTCAATAGGGGTGGCATGTTTTCGAACGCATGGTAATTTAATTAGGCGCTTCTGATGGTGGTTTCAAGACTATTAAGCATATTCAAGTTTCGGGAGGACATAAGTAGCGTAAGCTAATTGGCGTAGATGTGAGGGTGCAGCTATTAAGTTTCGTTTCAGGTAAGCGAGTGTACATAATGGTTCAACGCTGATAGTGGTAATATGAGTAACCCAAGACAGGTTCTGCAAAAGGAATACACAGCATGGTTACTCTGCGCAGTACAACTGCTGAACTGGGTGATTCGTGTAAGTTGCGCGCAGCAATGATTTCATTTGTAAAAGTGTGCCTGTATAAGGCTTCTCCACGTGGATTTCTGACGAAGTTGTAATCAAACCTATTAAGTTCTGCTTCGACGACTAGATGTTGAACATAATGGCCAACCCTTAGTCTGGGTTTAAAAAGATAGTGTTCAATACATGCAGCTAATCAGCACTTTTGGATTTTTTGAAGCTACGCTACTATTCGATACCTTTCTATTGGGAACGTCCGACACCTGAAAGAGGCGTCCCGCTTCACTTTGGCAGCTGATTGGATTCGCCAGCCATGAAAGCGACCGCGTTATGTCGCATAGTGAAGCGCTGCTCGCTGGGAATTCTAATGCTCCCGCACCATGTTTGCTGCGTCTGAACCATCACGCGGCGATGTTTCTCGACCTCGCTCCGGAGTAAAGAGTTGGCACATTGAGATTCAAAAACCTACTTCCATCCAAGGTTTCTCTGCTTGTGTTCTTGCGTCATCTCGGCCCGCTGGAGCTTCTAGGAGCACGGATTTAATCGTATCCCCTGCAGTGAAAAACGGCAAGGACGGCAGCACAATGCCATGTTGTATTTTGCTGTTTATCTTAATTGAAATATTTCTGTACGAAGTGCGTGTGTTCGATGGTACAGAAGTTACTACAAAACTACATTTACAGTGCCAGTGATTGAGGAAATCTACATGTAATGTAGTTTCCGCTCCTCTTAATAACATATGACTCTTTGCTCACTGGCGGATGGGGTAGACGTAGTATAATTGAGAACTTGATTTGTTTCGTTAGCGGAAGGAGGGAGGCTTTGTTTTCAACTTCCATGTCTTGCGTAAAAAATATGAGCACAAACTGTGGCTCCAAACGCTTTGTATAGCGCTTTGCTCAGGTAAGCTGACATTGAGTAGGAACAGATAGCTGTTCCTACTCAATGTAGGAGTAGGCTGGTACTCACAGTGTATATGCGAAATGCTTCTGCTCTGAGCCGCACCGTGGCGCCACTGTCTTGTCGCTCGCGTCTAACAACATAAGGTATGAACGTACTGCAAGAGATATCTTAACGTAAAAAGGGGCCCTTCAGATGATTTCTTTAGTAAACTACTGCAACCCTTGACCCAAAAATACGCATTGATTTAGTCTCTTTTTTCTACTCTGGCCTTCAAAAACAGAACACAAGTTACGTGGCTCCTCTGGACAAACTCCTTCCACCCAAAGATGCAGTATTTGTCCTCCATTACCAGTATTTCCCTCTTTAATTTAATTCTCGCATGGATGTGGACCACAACGAAATCACAACGTCTGCGAATAATGAACTTTCGGGCATTTTATTTGGTCACATTCCGAGCCATTGAGTGCTTCCGAGGTAATAACGAGTGAAATATTTCCACATTCTTCTGATTGACGTGTTTGAACGGGGTTTGAGCCCCACGATTTCCCACCGATTCGCTATTCCAACACGAGTTTCCTAAGAACACTTCATCAAAACATCGGAGGACGAGATCAGCTCGAAATTTCCAATCTCGAACAAGGCCCACCCGCCGTTGTTCTCCCCCTTCCTTCCTGTTTTTTTTTTGTTCTTTTCAATATTCACAATATTTTTGTGTTCATCTTTCTTTAAATGTTCCCATCAATTCAAGAAACCTTCGATAGAACACGCGTCTGAGTACTTTCCACCTCAAAACTGAAATAGCCTATTTTTTCCGAGCCAATTCAAAAGGCGACCCTTTCACACGTGGTTTTGAGCAGTCCGTATACGCATCACGGCAAAGGGGGTGCCACGTGACTACGCAGGGGAAACTTATAGGTCCCAGCCGGGAGGTCACAGTTACCGCTCCACTGTCAACTCGCAAGCCTGACGTATAAATTAAAAAACAAAAAAACAGGGAGCTGGAAGGAATATTTCAAGTGCCCAGAATCCACAACCAAAATGAACGCAGTAAGGGTCCGACTTGATCAACCTCTTGCAAGAGACGGCCAAAGAAAGTGGAAGCTCGACCAGTCCCTCTCCCTCTCTTGCCCACCCATCCTTTTCAATCTTCGTCTCGCGGAGAGCCTTTTCATCTTCTCCAGATTTTGGAGCGCGCGCAGGAAGGGGCAACACCTGTCAACGAAGACCGAGAACCTCCGTTTCAACCGTTTTCTCTTGTACGCTTCTGCACGCTTCTTTCGGTTCTTTTTGTTTTGCTTTCAGCTCTTCTACGTTCGAAGAGTCTCTATATGCCACACTTTTATGTGTGTGTGTGCGAGAAGGCGTATTTGTCTGTGTGGTTGTGCTTGTGCGTGTACATCTGTGTGTGCTTGCTTGTGTGTGTGTGGGTTCAGTTGTGCGCGCGTGTGTGTGCGCAGGTGCGTGTGTTCGTGTATATTGTCCAGAATGACAGACGACGAGGAAGGAGGAATCTTGCTGAACTAAAGAATTAATGGGGCGAACTTGTGCCAGAATGAAAGGTACTGTAACTGGGCTTCGCCGGCGTCGATGGCGGCGTAGCAGCAGGATCGAGCGCTGGCGAAAGACTGACCCCGATTCGCCACCCGGAGCCCCTTCATATACACGCATGGGCTTCCGAAACAATCGGCGTAGAGGTTTGACGCGTAGAACATTCTGACCAAGAATAAGCAACATAATTCTTGAATACACGAGAACGTGATATTTACAATAAGTAACAAAAGTTGCGTCGGCTCCCAGGCATCGAACCTCGGCCCTCTTCGCGGTAGCCAAGCACGAAAACCATTGGGCCACGGGCGGGCTTTTCTTTTTTTTTTATTGACCAAAAACACACCAAACAGAACAAACAAGTTTCAAACACCAAGGACCCTAACTTGTGCCCGTTGGTGGCGCTAAAACTCTTTCATGCTCGTTAGCGTATCTGGCAGGCCAACCCACACAGGTGGGTCTGAGTTTCTTTAAGGATACCTTTTACCTAAATTACAAGCTCAATAAAAAAATACGCGCGCGTGATTTCGGTCTAACTTCAGCGTGTCACACCGCCAAGCGTGATCGCCATAGACTGTACAACCCTAGCGCTCCAAACATGTCATTTCAGCACGTTGTTATCCCTCTCTCTATAGGGAGAAACCTAATTGTGAAATTTTGAACGCATAGATCTTTTTTCAGAGTACGCTGTAAGACATCCCCCAAAAAGACAGCGTCCCAACATTTCGCGAACGTGTTGTCGGCAACACAGGCAGTTTACGCCCCAATAGACGTAGCAGCCCAAGCTCCTGTAGACAGACTTTCGCTGGCAAAGTGGAGCTGTGGAGCCGAAAAGAAGACATCTTGTCAGCCGGCGGCACACGCATTCTCTTAACACGGGCTAGTACATCTTGTCCAGGCCCTCAGACGTGCTGCAAACTGTTACAGTGGCATGGGAAAAAGGAAATCAATAATGTATCGCGTCAGCCTTTACGCGTGACAGTCACCAGAATACTCGCGCAAAATATCTTACATTCAAACAATAAAAGGAATCAGCAATCTCTCTACGAAACAAACTAGTTTTGCTGGGGGCCAGACTCTGAGGTTATAATAAAGGACAGTAGGGCTTCTGCTAGTCGGGTCTGTAGCATAACTGGCAAGAGTGGACTCTGTTGATCCCGCAAATAAAAAAAACGAGAAGCAGTTTTTGGAAAAAGATGGCCTAGCCCGACTCCTCCTTTGGAACTAGACGGCAAAAGTTATCACACCACATGGATTTTCACTACCCAACAACCAAGCAATTATTGCAAAACCTCTGTGCATCTTCTAAATGCAGCTCCTCGTACACGACCAAACTTGCAGGACATAACATGTGTTCGCGGTTAAAAACACATTCGAATTCAAATTCGGTTATTTTTGCCACAAAAAGTACATTTGTGACAAAGGCGTTGGAAAAAAGCTGCAGGCCTGCAGCTTTTCGATGTTCCAGCGCCCCAGTACAAGGTAAGAGCTGCACTGACACACACAGACAAAGAAGAACGAATATGCACACTCATATATAGGCATAAACCTATACAGAGGAATAAACACGAAA
>JAZHYW010063356.1:0-15758 GCA_037355805.1 Ixodes ricinus | reverse complement strand
TGGCTTCGTTGCTTTGTGTAAGCGTGCATGGTAATGAGGAAGATCCCTGACCTGAACCCGACTCCCTACGACCGTGCAACACGAGAGCGCACGACGATAGTGCGCCGACGGACGAGCGCGCGACACGAGAGCGCACGTCATTGGAGCGCCGCGACACCTGAGCGCACGACAGGAGAGCGCCGCGACGTGCAAGCAGGTGTCATTAGAGCGCGCGGCACGACTGCACATTTGCGCTCTCGTGACGCGTGACGCGTGCTCTAAATTTTGCGGCTTTTTTCAATCGCTAAGCTTACAGATTTAATGAAAGTCAAGAAAATTTCAAACCGTGTACTCAAAACGCGGGAGAAAAGCTCACTGGAAGAAAGCTTCATTGAGTAATGCTCACTGCAAAGCTGGCCGATAAGGACAGGCTCCGCACGTTTTCGACAGAAGCAGAGAAAGGCACACACACAGCATTAGAACGCGCTAAAATTTAGTGATCGTCCTATTAAATTAATGGCGAAACAAGAAGAGGTTGACACAGCAGCATGTGGTGCAAGCTACCGTCATAGTAACGCATACAATCGGTCAGTGCAGTTATTGCTTTATAGTTCATGTGCCGACTAATTTTAAGATCAAATAATCATTTGATTGAATTAAGTAGCCACTGAATTGAGATGAAAGGCAGCCTTGTGCGACAAATTAAGCTGAGCGAAGTGGCAGAAACGTGTTAAGCGCAGCGGTCTATACAGTCACATAATTTAAAGATAATTTATTTGTTCAGGTTATCTACTCTAACCAATACATTACGGCGCAGTTTTCATCGCTGCCGCTCATGCAATGCTCCCTATGAAACTGGTCACAATGTTTTCTCTCGAGACAATTCTACTTGTCAATTTAATATCTACTACAAAAAAAAAAAAAAGTATAATTCATATATCGATATGGGTGAAAAAAAAATCCCTTTGGGAACAAGCCTTTTTTTTCTCGGTATTTAACATTTTCGTTTTTTACTGAAAATAAGGCTACCGGAGCCCACCGTGGACGCAGCTCTTACATCATTAGCATGTTTAATTCTGGCAAACGTGGAGGAAACGTCGAATTTGAAACGGGCTAGAAATCAATCTTTCGTTCCTACGGTTAATGACGAAATATGAAGCTGCACTCACAAATTGTGCAGTGCTGGCTGTCACGTAACAGTTCATTCAATGCATAACAACCCGGTTACTAGAGAAGGGGTTTCGACACTTAAACGTTCTGCCACGGGGAAAGGCACCTTATAGACGCTTTACAGCAGCTGTGCATGGGCGCCGCCATAACTGCCCTTCAGTTTTTGTCCCCTCTTATTCCGTTCAGCTTGACTTCATCATTTCCACAGCAGGAGAGGTTATTGCCATTTTAAGTGTTACGGTGTCCTTCCCCCCAGCATAGGCGGTTGTGGAGACTCGTCAACGCCCGCTTCAGTGGCTCGGCATCTCGGTAAGACTAGAGCCACTAAATAAGCTACGCTTCAGAGTAACGACACTTGGCCATATTGTGGCTTAAAATCATGGTTGCCAGTTATCTGAAGGTTTATCTGAAATCACAGGAAACGCTTTTCCGTCCTCCACAAAAGTTTAAACAGTCCACGACAGAGAAAATCAATATTACATGAGCTTCCTAACACCGAATCAAAGGCTGAGGAAGTCGCACTTTTGAATCATGACGATCTGCAGTTGCGTCTGCTCTGCACTAGCCCCAATATGGTGGCGCCCACAACAATGTCGGGGAACGGAGTGCCGATACTCTAAGCGCAGCTCATTTAGTGGCTCTAGGTAAGACAAGAGAAGGGCGGCTATGGCGGCTCAATCTGGCGCGTGTGTAAAGTGTCCATACTTCGTTTCAGCTTGGGTCCAGACGCAGCCGATGCTACAAGCACGAGCTCCGGGCTTTCAGCGTCCCTGCCAAGCACCAATGCAAGCACGCGCGCTCGTGCAGTGCAAGAACTGTTTCAGGGCCACATGCTCGGGCTCGTAGCATCAGCTGCGTCTGGACCCAAGCTGAAACGAAGTATAGTGACTGCAGCCGTTGTTCAGCGCTCTCGTGACACGCGCTCTAATGACATACGCTCTGGTGTTGCGGCGCTCTGCAGTCGGCGCTCTCGTGTCGCGCCAGAGCCCTTTATACTGGGAGAGTTTGGCACTCTTTTGAAAATACCGACAGTCAAGCACAGCTGGAAGTAAGGCAACCAGGAGGTGGCACCTTGCCTCCGCCATTGCGTTTTCAAATTTCGAGCCCACTCTGGACTAGGCACGCAAGGTATGCTGTGACCCACCATTGTAATGAAAGTGTTTATCACTAATGTAAGTGTTTTTGGCGCTGCATACGTTGTCAGAAGCTCGAATGTACTTATATGCTACGATCTCTTAGAATTATATAAACTTAAACTTTTTTCCCCTTTTTGAACAGTAAATTTTGAATACTTCGAATATTGGGTCTCAAAAATAACCGCAACTAAAATGCAGTGCTGTGAGGAGCGCCATCTAGGAGAGGCGCTGCAAACCTTTGCACTCAATCGCCAGATTAATTTTTGTTTGAGAAAGTTTAATTTTCTTTAAAACGGAAAGAAATGAAGCGTCTTTGTGAGTGCTTGAATATTGTGACCGATTGGAGGCATAACGAAATGTTAGAGTACAAGAAATTGTGTTTATAAAACATCTACTAACCGCGCATTTTGACTAGCGCACGTAAGTACAGTCACCAAAATTGAAATCCTCCATTTTGTGTTATCGTAAAGTCAGCTTGTTTTAGCGGGCAACAGGCTCCGCCCAGTGGCCAAACTCTACCAGTAAGTGTCGTGCGTTCTCGTGGCGCCCCGCCTCCCCCCCCCCCCCCTTAGTACACTGAGTTCATCTTTGTGTACCCTGCCCCTGGCTTATGCGTCTTGACATCCTCATTCAAATATAAGAAAAATAGTCTCAGTTTTAGTTTCACGATGTTCGGTCGTCCCTATACTGGGTGTGTGATCTTAATTCGAACAGAATTTCATAAAATCGTGGTTGAGGGTGAGACGAGTTGTCTTTAAGAGGCATGAATCAGGCTCGACAGACATTAGATGCGAGTATTATTGTCATGCTAAGTAGAGTGATTAAAAGATGTCGACTAACTTTGTAATGATCGGTTTTAGGGGTCCTGCTGAAATTGCAGTATTGACGGCGATAACTGTTAAGGCCAGACCAATTTAAGAAATTTGTGAAGAGGTAATTATTTTTAGGATATTCATTGATCAATGTTCGCGCGTCCTTCAGTCAATTTAAAAATTGAGATTAAAGGGAGCGTAGCAAGCCCTGCCCACAATAACGCTGGGACAAGTGACGTAGTCGTGTCAGTCTCGTCGTCACTTGTGTACTCGGCGCACCCACCAAAGGTGGGCTGCCGAAAAATAGTGACGACACGATTAAAACGACAGCATTACTCTTCCAAGCATCATTGTAGGCGGGGTCTATCAACGCTCCTTTATAGCGAAATTTTTATTTCGAGCAAAAAACAAAAAGTGGAAGTTAATTGATCAATAATTTAAGAGTCATTTCCTTTTCAAAAATGATTTTAGTTGGTCTCGCCTCTAATAGTTATTGTCGTCAATGCTTAGCTTGCAACATAACACTATAAGAGCACGAATTTAGAAAAAGAAACTGAATTAACTGATTTTCGTTAATTAGTGAGCGTACCATGACGACTATCTCCTCATCTAAAGTCCGCCTAGCCTGATAATACTTGGTGAAAACAAAAATTGTGGAACCCTCTCCCCGTATAAAAAAAAAAAAACGCAATGTCACTGACGGCGTGCGAAAGCCATTCCGCAGCCCATCATGTTCTCGCTTCTTGCTTGCTTATTGTTCCATCGAGGTTCTTGCCGGTTGATGACCCAACCTGATTGTTCGCAGGGTAGTAAGGAGATTCTCATAACTCGCCTCGACGTACGTGTGTAAGTTACGAATGACTATTCTTATCGACAGTTTGAGAAATGCGGGGCGTGGTTTCTTGGGGCCGAGCTTCTCGCGTGGTCATATACGGCGCTTCGCAAAGACCGAGGCTCCGCTTTCCCTAAACCGAGCTTCGATCCAACGTGTCCGTTCTCTAAACCTTGTTCCCGTGTAAAGCGTTCGATAATAAGAGCGAACGCTCACCGGGATGCGGAGAGCGCACAGCGGCGTTATCCTCGTCGAGAAGCGTGGGCTCCGGGGCCGCTTCGGCGTTGAGGCGATCTAGGCGGTGGCCGGTCCACGCGATCGAAGCGTCACGTGATAGCGGAGCGCGCACCATGGCTCTCCGCGGGAGCTGCTCACGACCACCGCACCCGATCAACACCACGTGCCTTTTGAAGCGCGCCATAACTTTCGCGCGGGAAAGGGGAACGAGGGGAAGCGAGTAGAACACACACACAAAAAAGGCATCACCTCGCGCTCGGCGCCCGCAACTGTTGAACGCTGTGGCCGCCCGTGAAAGGAAAACGCGCATGCGCCAGATCGGTCGTTCGTCGACCAATCCGATCACGTAGACTGGATTTCTCCTCTCCGTTTGCCTCCTCTGCTTTTTTTTTTTTTTTACCCCTAGCGCCCGTTCTTTTTGTCCCTCGTGCGTTTGTGGCTTGCGAAGATTGGCAGGTTGCGTTATCAAATTATACTAACGGGCAGAAGGAGGACGACAGGCTGCCTCTTTAGATTGTCCGGCCTCCAGCATGCTCTCGTCGCCTTCCAGCGTGCTTTTGCTGCGCGTGCGTGCTCGAAGCTGGCGGGTCGCCAAAGTGTAATGGAAGCTCGAGCCGGGTGGCACTATAAAGACCTCCCCACCGTTGTCCGAATGCCAGTGACTGTAGTACTGACGAGGCCTCTGTGCTCGTATGAAATGTTGGCTGGCTTTGGAAGAGCTAGATGTGTTCCGGCCGTCGCCTTTTGGGCAGCGGTAGCTGTTAGTGACCCTTTCCGGCAAAATATGATCATGTATGAACGCAAAACCCCCTCGGCGACAGAGGCACCGCTATCTCTTTCACCGTCGTTCCTCACACACGGGAAGGCTCTCTCTTGCCCCCTCCCCCCTTCCTCCCCTCTCCTTCCCTCTTGTAGGCCGCCGCTCTTCTGAAAATAAAATAAAATAAACCACGTGTTTATGGGTAAAGTGCTTTCCGCTTCCTTGAGCAATAGCGCATTCACACGATCATAGAGGTAACTTTAGCTAAGGGACCTTCAAGACTGGCGGAGGACCATGTAGGGTGGCCGAGGACCATGTCAAGCTAATTTATCAGCTTTTTTCTTCGGCCTCCCCCCATTTTTGTAAATGGGAAAATAAACTATTTGATTTGAATCAGTTCGACATCCTCCGCGCGTGGGGTGTGCTCGCGGCACAAGAGCGCGGGCTTTATTCGCCGATTGCAAAGGAACCTCTGTTAAAGGTACTCTTTGTGCTGCCCCTGTGAACGGGGTATTACTGTATATGCTACGTACTGCTATATGCAGAGTATCGCAATGGTGCTCCCAGGGTGGCCATGTTGGATGCGAAGGCCACACTGCGGGATGCGACTCACTTTCGTAGGAGTCACGGAGGCGCGGCCGTGAAGCAACGTCGATCGTTCTTCGTGTCGTTCGCTTTCCAGACTTTGGCAGCGGTTATTTCAAAACATCGCTTGCATTATACAAAAAAAGAAACGATTATACACTACCCAGTGGCTACACATAATGTTTAATGATCAAGGGCCCTCCAGTTTGTTTGATCTTAGTCTAGGACGTATTTTTCGCAAAGGCAAATCGAGAAACATGCTCCGCCCGAAACTCAGTGCCTGCAAGGTCGCTCCCCCGCATAAAGACTGGATCCAGTTCGGCGCACGTGGCCGCTTCTCCGCCAATACGAAGTCTCTGTCAAAAGCAAAAGGAATCGCTACACTCCAGCTTGCAATCGCACGTGCTCTAAGCTTGGAATTGCATGCGCTGCCCACACGAGCGACACGCTGTTGGCGACCGAAATACCCTTGTATGACGTCACGACTGGTCGGAGTTTTTTTTGTGTTATATCGCGTTTAGTTATATCTTCGGGGGAAACGAACGTGATATTCAGATTTACGGGAAAAAAATACATATACGAAAATTTACCTCTAACTCGTTTTTTTTTAATAAATGTTTTAGTTTTTTTACTCGAAGCGCTGGAACCGCACTGTTGGACCGCGTCTTGGTAAGCGCTTCAGGACCGATCTTTTTCGACTGCATCTCGATGCTGACGTAACACTCGACAGAGGAAGGTTGGACCGGCATCGCGTAGCTCCCGCGAACTGCTCTAGCTCGACAGTGTTAACGTACCGTCGCGTCGGAATAAAAAGGATGATACTAATAACAAAGTGTACGTATACCATATGTTGCGACGGTAATCCACACAAAGTTTATTTGACCTCTAAATCACGAAAAAAAGGAGATACAATCAATGAGAGCTGTTACTTTTTGACGAGAGCGTTCTCCCCCGCCTCTCTGATACGAGACTGACCTCGACCTTAACCGAAATTTGAGGATAGTGATCAAACTATTCACACGGGAAGGGCCCACAAGGGTCGCGCGGGCATATTCCATTCAGCAAGCCAGTCGGCCGTGGGTAGACTGCCTGGGCCAGGGACCGTCGAAGCAACGCTGCGTCTGAGGGCCTTGCTAGGCCTAGTGTGCCGGAGCTAGACCTTGGCGGTCACTTGGTCGGTGAGGCCGTTGCCGTTGTAGCTTTTGCAGGATATCTGTGAATCCAGCGTTCATCTCCGTCATGGTCGGTTTCGAGTATTTTCTCATTTTTTCATTGCTGCTCAAAGTCGGGACGCGCGTGAAAAGCACGTAAAAAAGCCGTTTTGCTCTGCCAATGAGAGAATGGGCATTTCTTTCGCGTTTTTTTTCCGGTTGCAGACGCCGCCGGCTCCACTGTATGGGATAGTGAATGCTTTCGCATTAAAATAAACTTCCTTTGGTCATCGCGACGAGTAACCGAGCGACGCTGTGGGCCATGCTAATGTTATCATAAAAAAAGTGCGTAAGACTTTTCTGTAGCTGTCGTAGGATTCTGGCGTAACTTACGCAAAGCTTACGAACATCTCGCTTCGTGAATGCGTCTTTGTGCGCACGTTTTGTCGCACCCACTTTTTTGTCGTAAGATCGGTTAATCTGGCCTCTGGATTTTTTAACTGACTGAATTCGGTATTTCAATGGAAGTTAACCACATTTAAATAAATTGAGTAGTTTCTTAGTAGACATTGTTGCTGTTGTTATTTTAGCAGAGGGGGCCTGCTTTGATGATTTTATATGTCTGTTGTATTCGTTTATTATGTTAAAAAGAAGTACGTTTCAAATTAATTTTTATTGCAGTAATTTATTAACGTTTTATGGAATAATATTTAAATTTGCAGTTTACGATAGTTTGATTTTTTGTTATTATTTATTCTAGACGCCGTCGTTCTTCAGTGACTATTAGAATACTTTATGTTTTCAGTTTATTTTGTTCTTGTTTCGGGAACCTGCAACAAATTTCACAAATATTGTGCAGCACAGAATGAGCCGTGAATTAGGTGGGCGCATGCAATGTCAGCGTGTAACGTAACGTGACGACATGAGGTCACGTGACTGTAACTTCATGGTGTCCTGTGACGACTCGTGTCGTCACGTGCCGTCACAGTCACGTGACCTCATAACGTCAGGCGACGCCATGGCGTCATGTGACGTCATAACGTCACTTGACGACGTCGTGACGTCCCAGAGTCCCAGGATTTAAATGTGACATCGCGGTGTCACGTAACGTCATGGTGTGACATGATGTAACGGGACACAGTGATGTCACGCTGACACCGCGACGTCGTGTAACACCACAGTCATGTGACATCATGAAGACATCTGACGTCACGGTTGTCATGTGAGGGCACGGCGTTATATTTATATTTTATAAGATATATTTTTATATTTATACGTACTACCGGCTGCCATTTGGCAGCCAAGGCAGGAGAGGGCACACAGGGCAACACACAAGAAGAAAACCACATAACACGCTAGTGAAAGAAAAAACATCTAGGACTGCACATCTGAGAAATAACGCTGTAATGATGAAGCAAATTCCTGAACGGACGAGACATTGGTAATGTTGGCTGGGAGACTATTCCATTCGTTAATGGTTCGTACGAAAAAGTTGTTTTTTAAACATTGGGTTCTGCTGTAGGGTACAACAATTGTGTTGGAGTGCTTATGTCGTGTGTGACGGGATGTGTTAAATTGCATAAATCTGTCGAATGAAAGGCGAGATGAGTCATGTACAATGGTATACAAAAGCTTTAGACGGTTAATTTTGCGCCGGGTTGAAAGAAGCTCAATTTTCGACCTATTGTACAAGTTAGTGATAGAGCTCATTCTTCTGTATTCGTTGTAAATGAAGCGCAGTGCTTTCTTCTGTACCCCCTCGAGTCGATCAATATTAAGTTTTGTCGCAGGGTCCCAAACAACATCCGCGTATTCTAAAACAGGTCGTATTACTGTCGTGTAGATTGCAAGCTTGGTTGCAGGGGTACAGTGCTTCAGCCGCCTCTTCAATGACCATAGCTTTGCTGATGCCTTCTGAGCAGTCCAGGATATGTGGCTATTCCAACTGAGGTTCGAAGAGATAATGACACCTAAGTATTTGAATTCGTGCACAACTTGTAAAGGGGAGTTTTGTATACAGTAGTTAAATTCCAAGGGTGACCTTTTGCGCGTTACTCTCATTTGTACACTTTTCGAGCTGTTTAGTAACATTTGCCATTCGTTACACCATTGAGAAATTGAACACAGGCACTTGTTTAAATTAAGTTGGTCATTGCTTGAAGCTATTTCAGTAAAAAGCACACAGTCATCTGCAAAAAACCGGCAGTGTATATTGTCATCAACCGTCAAATCGTTTAGAAAAAACAAGAAAGAGCAGTGGGCCCAGCACCGATCCTTGTGGAATGCCCGAGATAACTGATACAATTGGGGAACAAGCCCCACCTACTTCAACGAACTGATGACGGTTGCTCAAGTAAGAATCCAACCATCGCAAGAGCTTATCGTTTCCTAGTATCACTCTTAGCTTGATAAGTAGTTTGCTGTGTGACACGCGATCAAAAGCCTTGGCGAAATCTAGGAATACAACATCCATTTGCCCACCCTTGTCAACGACTTTTGCAAGTTCATTTACTATATAAAGGAGCTGAGTTACCGTAGAGTAGCCACGCCGCAAACCATGCTGGCTCTCTGATAAAAAAATTATTCGATTCAAAATGTGACATGAGATGACTAAATAAAAAATGCTCTAGAACCTTGTTACACGAGCAGAGCAAGGAAACGGGCCTATAATTCGATACGTCATGTTTATCTCCTTTCTTATGAATGGGTATAACTTTTGCCACTTTCCACTGTTTAGGTACCACCCCTCTCTCTAGCGATCTGCTGTAAATTAGAAAAAGAAATTTGAAACACCACTCAGCGTATCTTAAAAAAAAAACAAAAAAACATTAGGAATTTTGTCTGGACCGCAAGACTTTTTCGTATTCAAATTTAGTAACTCAGAGAAGATTCCCTCCTCTGATAGTTGTACGTCTGGTACGTGAGCGAGTTCAATCGAGAACTCAGGAACGAAGTTGTCACTAGTGGTGTACACAGAGGCAAAGTAGTCGTTAAATATCTTCGCGATTGAACTATTATCAACAAACTTTCTCCCATGATTAATGATCTTGTTAACTGAGTGTCTCGAACCCGATATATGTCTCCAAAACTTCTGGGGATCGTTACGAAGGAAGTTCGACATTTAACGTTGAAATACTCGTACTTAGAATTCTTAATTAATGTTCTCAATTTATAACGTAAGGCAGTCAGTTCTATTTTGTTTCCGTGTTTTCAGAACTCCCTTCCGGGAGTTCTGAAAAGAAACCACGCGGCCATGTGACCAGATTACCGATAGAGGCATCAACTGTGACCGTTGGTCAGATGTTACGTACTATAGGATGTTATCCTGAAATAAACGTTGGAGGCCTGATCACTCTCTGAACAAGGCAAGAGGCTGACGATTTGTTTGCTCTAGCTGTGCTGCGGGGTGTTCGTAAAGGTGGTTCGCGCATTTTTTGCTTGAAACGCTAAAAAAAAAAAAAAAACAAACAAATAGAAACGAGAAAAAAAAAAAGCGGAATAAGGGCAGCATAAAAAAGTCTTTCTCCTGTGTATTTTTGGGAATGTTTCACCTAACGCTCCGAAGCGTGGGGTGGTGCACCCTTAGCAGGGAGAAAGTGGTTGACTTTCATGTTTCTGAACGTTCGCAGTTCGCGGAAATTAAATCAAAACAAAATGGGGAACAAAAACAAGAAAAAGTATCAATTTTTCTAAGTTACCTTCAGTTCTGGAACTCTCGCGGAAAGGGGGTACCCCTCACTCACTTCAGTCCGCCTCCCGTTGTTCGAAGCGCCATCTCGATTTTCGTTTACGAACTTTGTATTCCATAGAGTACGGTGAACGCCATCTAGACGCTGAGCTTCGAAAACGTACGTATTCCATAGAATACATTGCAGTTAGTACTATGTTAGACGTCTGGCGCGTCGAACGGCGCCGAAGCGAGTCATGGTGAGTGAGGGGAAGGGGGGTGCTCGTGTATGCAGCGTCTATGAGCAGTTCCGTAACTGAGCTAATCTAATCACGTTGAAAAGTATCACGAATGACGTCATCGTTGGTCGAACTCCCGGCGCGCCGCAAGCGGCAAACGTGCTGCGTCTCGACGAGAGACGCGGATAAGCGGTAGATGCGTCATAGAGTAATATAGTAAAGGTAAAGAGTGGCCTCTCCCATACGCCCCAGCGGGTGACTTGACTGTCAGCGCACCGAGCGGCTGCTATGAAGTTTGTCTCGGCTTCCTGTTTAGGGCGCTTTCGTTCGCTACATGGCTAGAGACATAGATGGCTGCTGTTTGAATGGGTGGATAACAAACATCATTGCTTACGTTCGCATCAGGCGGTAACTTGCGCCACCTAGTCTGCCATTACTAGCTAAAATTTTGAATTTAGGTAGGAATCGATCGCCTAAATGCAGGCGTGAATTATCAATTTCAAAGAAGGTCACGGACAATATGCAAAATTAAAACCGCTGCACTCAACAAAGAAAAGAAGGGGACCACTGGAAAAAGAAGTGAGTAGCGCACAAGAATTTATTTTGAGCACAAAGGCGACCATAACAAAAATAACTGTTCTGCAGGTGTCCGTAGAACTATGTGCTCTATTTTCTCGTGAGGGCCAGCAAAAGAGCAGCAACGAGAGCGAGTTCGAAGCTTCGAACGTTCAAACAGACCTATACTAGCACGCACACTCGTGAAGTAAAGCGCCGTTCAAGGAAACACGTTAATGTTTGTAGCGAGTCAAGTAGATGCTGCGCCAGTGAAGCGATAGCGTCCATTGTTTTGGCACGTACTCTATTTATGTATTGGACACGAGGTTTTGCATCAGCGTTTGGAAAGAATTAAGATGCAGCCATACGATTTGTGCCAAAAAACAAAAACAAAAAACAAACAAAAAACAACACGACTATTGAGGTTGTTTCATAGGGCTTCGAAAAGGGCTTATTATAACGCTTCAAAATATGGATATTTCGAAGTCTAATTTTCAAAATTTTTATTTGTCACTGCTGCCAGATGAAAGAATGATATTGTCACGGAGTTAGGGCGACAAGTAGGCGAAGAGTAAACTGAAAATAAAGGTTTAACGGGCGAACTTAGTGCGAACCAAAAATAAGTAATGAAAGAGCGTCGAGGAAGCAGAAAAGCAGGCGGCGATTCGGTGGCGAAACAGAGCGCGAGCGAGACTCGCGGTGCAGTGGGTGCAGGAGACGGTGGACGGCGAAGATACTCGTCGATGTCTCGCGCTCACCGCGCACCGTGGGCGCGGGTCGTTCGAGGTGAACCCACGCAGCCAAAGTTGTCGGTAGGGGCATCGACGATAGACACGGTCGGCTTCCCCGCAATGGAAACAGCGGGCGTCGGTCGGCCGTTCGCCACACGTCGGTTTTTCTCAGCAAGAGTCGCTCTCGGGCGGACGCACTGCCGTTCTTCGCGTCGTTGGGAGTTCTGCGGCGCTGGAGGTTCACGGCGTGGTGGCGCCGCAGCTTGGCGGGGAGCTTGTGGCTGTCGTCTGGCTATGGCGGCGTAGGTCAGCGTTGGTTCCTCGGGGCGGGCACTGTCGACTGAGGGTTCAGGCTGCAAGGCCCGCTGTACCTCGTCGTGTACAACCTCGGCGACTGACAGCGACGCCGGGCGCTCAGCAGCGGGGTAAAGCTTTCGGAGCTCCTCTCGGACGACGTCCCGGATAACGTCGCGGATGTCCCGGGTACCGGCGCCGATGTCGTCATTAAGCAGTGTGGAGGCAACGACGCCGGGATGTCGTTGGTAGTTAAGAGGCGCGTGCTTGGAGGGCGCGCTCCATGTTCGTTGCCTCCGTGACAAACGCTTCGACGGTGGTCGGCGGGTAGCGGACGAGGCCCCCAAAGATGCCGTCCTTCACCCGCGCATGAGGACACGCAGCTTCTTGTCATCGTTGGCTTGTGGGTCGGCACGCGCGCTCAGACGCAGGACGTCTTGAACGAAGCCGATTACGCTTTCGTTGGGGCCTTGCGTCCTCGTCCGAAGGAGGTCTTCGGCTCTCTCCCTTCGTTGCTGACTGGCGAACGTCCCTCGGAGCTCTCCTTTCAGCTGGTCCCATGACGGGTAATGGAGGTTTCACGGTTCTCGAACCAGTGTCGCGCCGTTCCCTCGAGGGAAAATAGACGTTTGGCAGATGTTGTTCCTGAGTCCATTGGTTGTGCAGCGCCACCCGTTCGTATTGCTGCAACCAATCTTCCCGGCGTCTTCGTAGATCTTGCCGCGGAAGGACGTCGGTGGACAAGGGGCGACGGGCAGGTAGATGATGGGGGCGGCGGTCGCGGTCGCCCGCGACGACTGGGGGGTTCATTGTCGGCTTCAGTCGACTGGTTGGTCTTCTTGGCGGTAGACCGAATTCCGGGGGCAACCCTTGATCACGGCGGCTTATAGTATGGATATTTCAGGTCTAATTTTCGAGATTTTACTTGTCACTGCTGCCAGATGAAAGAATGATATTCCGCTAAGAGGCTACACAACAAAATTCAATGCTTAAAAAAGAAATGTTTTTACAGCGCCCTCTCGGGGATATAAGGAAAGACTCCGTTCAGCCTTTTAATTTTCTCCGCTACAAAAGCAAAACAACATAATTTTAAGGCGCAAAAAAAATTGGCTAAACACTGTGTTTTAAGATGGCGTTCCGAACGGACAGTTTCTGTGTGATATTCTCCCTTGATCCGAAAGAGTCGGGAGGCAACGCCGTTCCCGCTCTTTCGAGAAGCGGTCGACCGGAAACCGGAAGACGGAAGAGTAGGCGGTCATCATCAACGAATATATGGTAATTCGTAGAGATACTCTCGGCCCCAGAGGGCCATCTCGCGTTTCCCCGGGAAGCGTGTTCCTTGGTCGTCAATCCCTCGTTAGTGGGAACTTCCCCCTTCGGCTGCCGGGACTCTCCGTCTCGACGCTTCTACAGAGTGTTTTTGAGCGCTTATCCGGGTGCTTTAAGATATTCGTATAAATAAACAAATGAAAATACTGCGTTAGAACTTTTCACAAAGCTGCCTTTGATTGGTGCTTCATTGTAATAAAATCCAACAAACTAAATAAAGACGGTATTTTACAATTAAGTTTGATCAGCGCACAGGGTCAATGGTCCCGGGAAAATGCCACCACAGTTATCTTTCAAATCTCGGATCATTGACAAAGAGGGTCTTACCGCTTATCTCGTCAAGGTTCAGGACGACATGTCATTGTACTTTCGGGTCACGACAAAAGCCTCTGTATTGGTTTCCAGTTTGGGCCATACTATTTGTGTTTTAAGAGGAAGGAGGTTGTGTTTTTGTAACAGTGAAAGCTATGGACCATAGAGATTGCATAAAATTGGAAGAGGGGCAGTTGAAACTTCCCTATTACATCCTTTACCACTCCACCTCGCGCGGCCGCGGGGTAGCATGGAATAGGATGGGATGAATACGTGCTTCCCAGCGACTACCTCCACGGAGTTTATTTTTAAGGTATCGACGTTTATCGAAGCCACACATGTGTGCAACTTTTGCCGTGGGACAAATTAGTATTGCCAATGGCAATGGCACCAACACCAAATCCAGCTGAAGAAATATTAATTGATATAAGCGCGTTTTATTTTTCTTTATCTAGCATACGTTTACACCCGGATATTATTTATTTATTTTTCATAGGAAACACTGCGAAATTAAGCTCCGAATTTCGGAGATTTTGGAATCAAACAAAAATAAACTCCTATAAACTCCGAATTTTCGGAAAAAAATAAACTCCGAAAAACACCCTCCGAATTTGACGAAAAATAAACTCCGAAGCACTGGAATCCTGGACACTACCTTACTTAATGTACGTTACAACTAAAAAAAAAAAAAAGAAAAAAAAAACACTGATGTTTTGGCGAAAGGGGCCAACAAAAACCTTGAGCGCTTTGGTGTAGTCTTCTGACAGGCACACGTAGCTATCTTAATAAGTCGTATCACTCGACTATCAAGCCGCTTGTTAAAGTTGGCATCGTCGGCTCGACGTCAGTGGACCGAACGTCGAATCGTAGTTTGCTTTGGAGTGTTATATATGAGACAATGGGTCAATATCACAGCCCCCTACATATGAGAGTGCAGAAAGCTTTACTAAGACAGCGAGCGCCGTGGCGATGGGCGCTTTGGCGGTGCTTGAGTTGATCCCTTCGGATCTTAGGGCAGCAGGCAGCGGTCCAGACCTTGTTGCGGAAGTTGTGACCGAGGTATTCCAGAGTGGCCAGAACTCGGGGCTGGAAGCCTCGGTCGGTAAGCCGAAGGTAGGTACACTTTACGCACGAATCAATTCCTTTTTCTCCTTTTGCTCGTTCGATGCGTGATTCGCACTCGACGCTCTGTGGGTTAAGGAACTTTTCCCTTTTCACCGGAAACAACGTTGCCATATCGTAAGACGCGGAAAGAAGGGGTAACTGGAAGGCCGCCTATCTTTGAGTTATTGCGCAGCATCAATTTCGTCTGCTTTTTTCCTGCCGCGTGAAGCGGTGACTTCGGATCGCTGGCTCTGACCTGACTTCGATCTGAAGGGTAGCCAGCGGGCAGACCTCGAAACGCAGCTTGCATCGAGTTCTGCCCAGTATCTCTCCATCAGAGTCAATCCCGAGCTCGAGCGACTCTGGCGCCAGTGGAAACCCCGAGCAAGAAGCCGACGAGCTTGCTCTCCGCATTGGTTCAGAGTTGGATCTCTTCGGCTGCGTGTTCGAAAGAGCCGCCTGCTTACGCCCCTCAAGATTACAAATGAAATGCTGCTGATAGGATTATCATTCGCCTTTTCTCGCTGCTATCCTCGAGCCGGTTGCACGAGTGGTGACCTCAGCCATAGCCTCCTCCATACTCACAAGGCTCTGGCAGTTCGACGACGGAGCCATAGAGTGCCCTCGCGGCAGATTTGAGGCCGCGAGGATCTGGTAGCACTGAGAGAACATCAAGAGCCATTTCTCGGGGAACCTGGACATCAGCGCACCAGCTTTGGCAGCGAGCGAGGACCCAGAAACACACTTGTTCGCTCGGGAGAAGTGTGTTTCGGCGTCTTGCCGCGGCGAAGGGCGCCTGTCACGTGGCTCTCCTCTCATCCGTTGTCTGCTGCTCCACCTTTTCCATTTCAGCGGCCGCTTCTCG
>JAZHYW010063355.1:0-11080 GCA_037355805.1 Ixodes ricinus | reverse complement strand
CCCAAGTTCTTTACGTAATAAAAAAAAAAGTTGAATGAAAAGTAACGTGGGAAGTAATCGATTACTTTAAGAGTAATTTTTTCGATTAATTTTCTGCGGCTGTAATTGTAATTGTAATCGGTTACTTTTAACAGTGAAGTAATTGTAAATGGATTTTACTTTTTCAGTAACGTTTATAAGTCTGCCTTAAACACAATATTAAAAAAAAAAGTTAATTACGCCAAAAAATAATTCACAACTTAATTATCCGTGACAATGTCAATTTTTCCTAAATAGGCCCCTGGCCCAGGACCAGAAACGACACAAGCCTTTTTTTGTTGTATTTGTTGCGACGCGTAGTTTCCGCAATATCGAATTAGTCCACCTTTCGTGAAACCCAGCAGGGCCGGCCCTGCACGCATCAAGCGCCCTGGACAAACTCCGGCCGCGACTCTCCCCCCCCCCCCCCCCCCCCCGTTGTTTTTTGCGGCACTTGGGGCGATTGTCGTCGCTTACCAGAGCCGGCCCGTCTACCAGTGCATATACTCGCCGTTTTTAAATCTACAGCAAACTTTTAAACACATTTTTTACAGGAAAAATATAGACATGTTAGCCAGGCGAAACGATCGAGAAGCTGGATCCCGATGCTCCGTCCCTCGTGAACCTGTGAATCCTTCACGTTTTTCTTGCTCCGCTTCGCTCGTGCCGCTGATCTTGTTCGCGGCGATTTCTTCCTCTTCTCGCTGACCATAGAAGTTTTCGCATTTACTATTTTGCTCCGCACATCTCGCAGAACGGCAGCGCCCTGCGCTCCAGCCCCGCACGCTTTTGTCCCCGGCGGTGGCGGCGTCTTCACTGTCCGCGCTGTAGTGAGCCTGTCCGCCGAGGACGTGTCGAAGCGGGCGCCCCGGCTGTCCCCCGCTCCGGGAACTCTGGCTCCACCTGCGGCCCCTGGACCTATATGAACGAGACGGCCGTCCAAGTCCTGAGTACTCCAAAGTAGGGGGACACGTCTGCAGGGTTAGCGCTCGCCTCTCAAATTGTGCCGTGTGTTTGTTTAGACAGCAGGGTGTTAGTCCAGGCACGTAGCCAGGATTTTTTGTTTCGGGGGGGGGGGGGGGGGGGGGGGGGGGGGGGGGGGGGGGGGGGGCCCTTTCATGACAAAATGCTGTATGAGGGGAGGGGGAGAGGAGGTCCCAGCAAAATGGAGAGGAACTAGGGGGGTAGGTCTGGCCCCGATGCTGGCCTCCCCCCTGGATACGTGCCTGGGTTAGTTAACCGGCAATGGTGCCTTCCGCTGTCGATGAGAAATTCAGCCGCGCAGTACCCCCCGAAGTCTCTGTTTTCTTTTTTCTTTTTACGTGCATCACGCAGTAGTGATGCACGATTGCCGCACCGGTACAATATATGCTCATCCAAACCGAGACACGTCAAGGGTGGGGATTGAGCTTAGACTTCCTGGGTTCTGCAGCGCGGAGCGTTTGTTCCTCCGTTTGCCGCGTTACAGACCTCCTTGCACCGACGACTTTCGAAACACGGTCATGTCTCGCTTGTGTATGAGCCTAGATAATAGCACATGATTAACGGGACAAAAGCAGACTCCCAACCAGTGGCGTCACAAGGGTCAGTGGCACCCCGGGCAACAGCCCGCCGCGGCACCCCCCCCCCCCCCGATCTCCGCGTGCGGCCCGTGCTGCGACCCCCCCCCCCCCCCCCAAACCCGCTCTCGCGTAGCCCGACGCGACTCCCCCCCCCCCCCCACGCTCTCGCGGCCCGCCGCGACGCACCCCGAGCACTGCACCCGGCGGTCCGCCCTCCGCCCCCCCCCCCCCCCCCCTTGCGGCGCCACTGCTCCCAACAGCTCTCTTTCGCAAGTGTTGTGACAGGCTCACAGCACCGAAGGAGCAGTCTCCTGTTCCCCATTGAGTTCTGTATTCCTTTCGGTTTCCTTTCTCCAGGCATTACGCCTCGCTTATTAAGTCTCGGTTGTCTGGACATTGTTTAGGCTGAGTGTAAACACGCGGTAGATTTAAGCCCCCTTTTAATTCTGCTTTGATTATCCGAGTGTGCTAAGGGATTCATTCAGTCTGGGAAAGCTGCCCCAGCGTGTTGGGGTATACGGCACGACTGAAAATGCTTTTCCGAGGGTTTGTATTTTTTTATGGCCATTACAGGTGTACTAATGAGGTTCCTGGCTTTGAGGTTAATGAGGCTTCACACACACAAACACACACACACACACACACACACACACACATACACACATACACACACGTACACACACATACACACACACATACACACACACATACACATACTAAGGGGAAAAGCTGAGCTAGTTGGTTTTGATACATCTTGGGTGAAACCAGCTGAACAAAGGAAGGAAGATGACAGGAGAAAAGAATGGCGAACCGACCGCTGGACTACCAACTGTTTTTTTATTAAATCTTCCTCTTCTTCTATTAATTTATATCCAATCCTCCTTTTTCTTTTTCTTTCCCATTGCTCTTATTTGTGCTCTTATTTTTCTTATTTTTCCTCCTGATTTTTATCAATTACCCACGAAGAGTGCCGTGTAGAAAGAGTTTTTCTTTGGCTTGCAAGGTAATTGAAGGGATGCTCACGCACTTGTCGTCTTCTTCGTCGATAGCGAGGGCCTCTAAAACCTCCCTTGCAACCCGGTTTTTATGGTGTCCCATTATGTGAAGATGGTCGAGCTTTGCTGTACACAGGCATGTCCGACAATGGGCAGCTAAATGTCCTGGTCCCGCAAGGTTCCTAAGGTTTGCTGCATGTTCACGTGCTCGGTCGTTAATACATCGACCGGTCTGTCCGATGTAGCAGCGGCCACATGTTAGCGGTATGTTATATATAACTTCCTTATCACAAGGAGCGTATTGTGTTTGGTGCCTGGTGTTACACTTTTCCGTGGTGTTTTTTGGTGCTTGATTAATTTTACGGCACATTGAATAGGCCTTGTTAGGTGCCGAGCAGATGACTTGCACGTTTTGCCGGTTCGCTATCTTTTTTAACTTATGGGTAACCCCGTGAATATACGGTATCACTACAAAGGGTGGTCTGGGTTTTTTTCGTTTGTTGACTCGTAGCATCATTCGTCTTGATGGTGCGCATATTTTTTCACAGATGGAGGCCATCATGGGTTTCGGGTATCCCGCGTTATGAAGTCGAGACATTTGGGTGTCATTTGACACCGTGTCTCGATAACGCGAAAGTTGCCAAACCGCTGATAACTCCATCTGTGAAAATATGCCGCACCATCAAGGCGAATGACGAGCGAAAAAACCCAGACACCCTTTGTAGTGATTTTTGTATTCACGGGTTACCCATAAGGATTAAAGATGGCGAACCGGCGCAAAACGTACAGGTGATCTGCTCGGCACCTAACAAGACACATTCATGTGCCGCAAAAGTATCAAGCACCGAAAAAACCAAACCCATGCGCTCCTTGTGATATATATAGCGTACCGCTAACATGTGGCCCGCTGCTACATCAGACAGACCGGTCGATGTATTAACGACCGAGCGCGCGAACATGCAGCAACCTTAGGAACAATTTGCCCGGGACGAGACATTTATTGCCATTGTCGAGACATGCTCTGCCACAGCTCCCCATCTTCACATAAGTGGGACACCATAAAAACCGGGTTGCAAGGAGGATGAGCCTCATCATCGAGAAGACGACAAGTGCGTGTGCTTCAATTACCTTGCCAGGTAAATTAAACTCTTTCTGCACGGCACTCACTTCGTGGGTAGTGATAAAAATCGTAAGAAGAGCATGAGCAGTAAGAAGAAAAAAGAAAAATCAACAGAACCCATCCTTTGGGAATGATTATCTACGTTAATGCGAATAGCATCAAACGGTGCGGAGTTATGCGCGTTCGTCAGGTAGCCGGCACACTCTAGATACGCCAGCCCACTCTTGAGGCGATTCTAAATTTGTTGACACTTTCACAGCCCTGCGCACGATCTCCGCAGCCCAGCACGTGCGTTTGTGTCACTTAGGAAGGCGAGCAAAGCACGCGCCATACGCACAAACACTCAAAATGGTACCGACCAGACTTTCTGGCGTCTCAGCTAGTCTCAACCAACGGTACTCTAAACGGTTGTTTATATCTTTACCATAGGACGCGCTTTACAGCGCTGTCACAGCTACCGGTGCGCGCGCGTTCCATGCACGAGGGCTCATTCCGCTCTCGTGAGGGCTGAGCACGGCCGCTACATCACCCTCTCCCGAGCGCGGGAGAGGGTGAGCTAGCGGGCCGTGCTAAGCCTCGCGGAGGCGGAATGACGCACCCTCGTGCATGGGACACGCGCGATAGTAGATATAAACAAGTGTTTAGAGTGCGTTGAATCGACTGCCTTCATAGCTCTGTGGTTAGCGCGTCTGCCTGCTGATCAAAGGGTCAACGGTTCGAATCCCGCCGGCGCCGGTCTTTTTTATTTATTTATCGACCCGCGGCGTAAGAGGTTAGATAGCCAGATAGATATATAGATAGATAGATAGATAGATACATAGACGAAAAGTGCGTGAAGTATCCAAAGAATGCTATTCGCATTAAAGAGGAGGTTTGGATATAAATTAATAGAAGAAGAGAAGATTTAATAAAAAAACAGTTGGTAGTCCAGCGGTCGGTTCGCCATTCTTTTCTCCTGTCATCTTCCTTCCTTTGTTCAGCTAGTTTCACCCAAAACACATACACACACATGCGCACATGCACATACACATGCACGCACGCACGCACGCACACACACACACACGCACACACACACACACACGTTCCATACGTGCCCCTCTTCCATATATAAAAAGGCGATCACATTTCAGTATATAGCCGAGAGTGGGGGAAGCATCAAAGAGGTTGATATAAGGGAATATTAACCAAACGTTTGAACAGCAACTGGCACCCGAGTTATCCGAGTCGTAAGGAGCGAGCGAAGTCTGTCGGAACCGGAAGAACCGTTTCTCTTGATTGACCCCATGCCACCTTGAAAAGCATAAATGTCCGCTTCCCCTGGTCCGTTTTGGGGGGTACATTAGGAGTGGGCCAAAAATACGGTAACGCATTACTTGATTGAAAAAAAAATGAAAAAAAGTTTTCTCATGCTTGTTTGCACTTTATGTGTATCTCATCAACACAGTAACAGAAAGTTGTTGAGTTACGGATAATGATGACGCGTTGCTTATAACCGCGTCTCACACCGCCGGCTTTTTTTCCGACGTTCACTTGCTCAGGCCCCGATCTACTTCATCATGACAATCACGATACCGGTGGTGGACTACGAGAACGACAAGAACAACTGGTGCCGTCTGCTGAACAGCTGCCACTGCGTCATCAGCCCCCTGTTCATCGTTGTCGTCACCCACGGTGAGCGAGCTTCGAAGGCTTTCCACCATTTTACGAATTTCCGGTTTGAGAGTTTTTCGGTATGAAGTTGCGAGTGCGTGAAACGAGCGCGCGAACATTCCTTTCAGCAACGAAGCTTAGATCTTGTTGGCTCCAGCTTGGGCCAAATGACCAATAGGTTGAGCTCCGAAAACACCGCTTCTGCGCCCACTGTGGCTTATCTTTCGCCCCCAAGTTCGCGAAAAGAACCTTCTCCGCTGCTCCCCTTCCTGATGACGACCTTTGTTTTCTCGAGTTTCCTATATACCAAGGAATCCTCGAAGCAAGTCTCCAGCCTCTGGTGGCCCCCACCAGGGCTGGATTCTCAAAACTATCACAGGACAAAAAAGTTTGTACATATAACTTACGCAAAAGTTACGAACTCCTCGGCTTTATCGAAGCAAAATGTTTCTAACTTTTGCGTGAGATAAGACAAAATTTTACGACAGGGGTCCCATTCATCTTACGAACCTTTTCGCGACTATTCGTCCAAAATGGTTGAAGAACAGCGCGACGCCAGAAGGTTACGCGTGCAGCAACATGTGCTCAGCACTCGTCTGAGTCAGGAAACGATTGCGGATCATCGCCTGGAGCCAGACGAGCGCCTTGCGAATAATCAACGGGGTGAGCAGTGAGCACTGAAAGCGAAACCAAGTCTCCTATGACACCGTGGCCGTGCTCGTATATAGGCTAGACCTAGCAAAGCATTTCACTTGCCCTCCGTTATCACGACCGTCTGCCCCCGACCGCTGCCCTGCTCAAAAGAAGACGCCCGTGTATTGCGTGCTGCGTGTGAATTGTTCGTCGAAAGACAATTCGCATGATAGGTCAACTCATAGCAGGACAATAGACCATTTGCTGTCTTACCCAAGCATCAAGGAGAATGCAGGGATTGGTGTTCCACGCGCCACACGCGCACGCCTTTCCTGTATAAAAGATTCGAAGTAAATAACCAAAGAAAGCATTGACGAACGCGCGTGCAAGATGCCATTTGTTTTAGGTTTTTGCTTTGGAAAAGTTACTACTGCTGAGGCCAGCACGTGCGGCGCGTGGAACACCAATCCCTGCATTCTCCTTGATGCTTGGGTAATATAGCAATAGGTCTATTCGTCGAATGAGGCTATTCTTCATAGGGATATTCGTTACTATGCGGAGCGCAGGATCGTATGCTTCTTTTGCAGGGGTTGTGCTGACGTCAGAACGCCAATCTCTGATGGGCTCTGATTGAAAGATAGGGGGTAGACCTCAAGGCAGCTTGCTTTGAGGTCTACCACTATCCTTCAATCAGAAGCAATCACGCCGACACTCTACAGTACGGAAAACCGTGCCATAACGTGAGGGTAATACTCGAGACATTTACTGAACATCTTATCAACGCTGCATTTTTTGGTTGTAAAAGCAGCATACTTGTGGGATTCAATCAGTTGATCCCCGCCTGCCTCAGATTTGATATGACAGCTACATTCGCAGTCGTCACTGTAGACTCAACTCTGAGGTCTTCTGCATCAGAGTCCTCATCGCGATCGACACTCCTTGCAGGTATGGATGACCTCGTGGGGGGATTCCCAGTGGCGCTGATTGTGCTGGCTGCTTGTCTCGTGCTGGCCATCTTGGTCTTCTTCACGTCCAAGTACGAGGAAGCACCCAGATACCACTGGGTGTTCGGCTACGTCGGTTTCTTCGTGTCTGTGGCCTGGATCTACGTTCTGGCCAACGAAGTGGTCTCTATGCTCAAGGTAATTCAGGGCAACATCGGCATATTCAACCTAGAGCGTGCCCCCCCCCTTCCTCAACCCAGAAACAAAAGAAGATGCCAAGGTTTCAAAACTAACCCTCAACTCAGAAAAAAGTTATAGGTGATTTTCTGAAAATTTCAATGGGAAAATGGGGCCCGTTTTCGCCCCTTTTTCGGTAATTGCCGCCATTCAGCTCTATTGGAATTTGGGAACTCTGTAGCCGCCATCTTCCCATTGAACATTGTATAAAATCACTTATAACTTTTGACTAAGATATCGATTATCTCTGCAACTCTGACATCTGGTTGAGACCGCTAGCGCTACTTTTGGGCGAACAAATAGAGTTCAAAAATGCGTAAATTATTTCTGTATATTTTTTTTTGGAGGATAGTCTATTTTTTGTACACAGTCTATTGTCACTAAAGAGACGCACGGCATGGTGAGTTCGCAGCATCTTCTTTTCCCTTTGCCACCAGTGAGAGTGCAGCATCCGTCGATAAGAACGCCGAATAGTCAATCACGAAGCTAGAAGCGTGAAAAATCCACACCTTGCTTTTCTTAACTTGGCAGTGACTATGCGGATTGCAAATAAGTCTGCTTTTGCGTAGGGGTTGCGGTGACGTTAGCACGCCGAGCTTTGATTGGCTCTGATAGGAAGGATAGTGGGTAGACCTCAATGCTGCATGGTAGCTGCCTTAAAGGGATGCTGAACCGAAATCTGGATTCCACAAAGCAAGGCGGCAAAAGCGTGCAACGGGATGCTACAAACATCACTCATACAACGATATATCGAACAAATAACCATATTTCTCCCCCCCCCCAAAAAAAAAAAGAAAAAAAAGAAAAGGAGGCGCATTTGACAGGTATGTTCACGTCTTGTTTTTCCGAGAAGGAGAGGGAACGGCCTCGCGTCTTCTCCGCCTCGCTGTCTTGAGGGAGCGAAGCGAAGAGAGGAGGAAACGAGATATCTTCAGTCACGCGCCTCGTCGGCCTAATTCAATCTCGACTTTTTTTTTTTTTTAAATACGGCCGTCGATTTTAGATATCGCCTTACGAGTAGTGTTGTAGGGATTGTAGCGTCCCGCCTACATCTCCTGCATTGTTTTTCGAAACTCAAATTTCGGTTCACCATCCCTTGAATGCTATATCATTCTAATCGAAGTCAATCAGTGCTTGGCGTTCCGACGTCACCGCGCAACACCTGCGCACGAAGCAGACGAACTTGCGCTTTGCATAATCGGCTATACGGCGAGCAAGCGTTCCAAAATGCCTCTTTGGCGCATCGGATGACGCAGGGAGGAGCACGCTAATCGAGGCCAACAGAGAGCGCGCGCAGGGACCGCGCGATGACGAAGCAGCCAAGCCCGTGCCCTCATTGGTTGAGGTCGGAGGGGAAACAAAAGTACACGGGTGCGTTTGGGGAGTAAACAAAAGGTGACATACCGAGCCTCCGGCTCAGCAACGCTTCCTTTGTCTTCCTTACTCTCAAAACTCTAACTAACTAACTAACTAACTAACTAACTTGGGGAGTAAACAAACACAAGTGGTGCGCAAGGACCAGACGAACTTGCACACCGTATATATTCTGAATGGTTGGCCAGTTGTGCAGCCGCTCAAACGAAATGCAGAATAGCGCTCGGATCAACATTGAAAATCGTCAGCATGCTGCCTGAAAACTTTTTTTTATTTTTTTAAAGATGTTTTATATGTATGTTTAATTGCATCCGTTGCGGGCGCAACGAGAAAAAGCGCGCAGCATCGAAGTGAACGGGCCAGACATTACGATTCCTTGCGCCAGCCCTCTGAAAGACGAGTCTTTTAGAAGACTGGTTCATTAAATTATTCGCGTACTCGATTAAGATATCTTATTGATGAAATAAACAAATCTATTTTGGGATTATACGGATGACGATTCGATGGCTGCTTCTTGTGCGGACGTGCTGTAAAGGTGTCATCATACAGAGACTCGTAATAATCATGCCGCGTGATATTTGTATACTCCGTTTCGTCCGAGTGACAATACCATCCGATTTAGCCAATCAAGCAGCCCCAAAAATGCACCGTCACGGCAATCGTCGTCTTTCTGCGTTCACTGGATAAACCGATCACGCGCGGAAGAAACCGCGGATCACGGCGCGTCCACAGTGCGTGATTGGTTTAGCCGATGATATATGCGAAGCGCAAGTTCGTCTGCTTCTTTTCCGGGGCTTGTGGTGACGTCAGAATGACGCCGAGCTCCTGATTGGCTCGGACTGAAGGATAGTGGGTAGACCTGAAAGCAAGCTGGCCTCGAGGTCTACCCACCATCCTTCAATCAGAGCCAATCAGAGCTCGGCGTCATTCTGACGTCACCACAAGCCCCGGCAAAGAAGCAGACGAGGCTTGCGCGCCGCATGCATAGCAAGCGCGCAAAGACGACCAGCGCCGTGACAATGCACTTTTGACGATGTTTGAATGACTCCTTCAAATCGTAGTGTCTGTTGCAAAATGGACAATATTTTCATGTTTTTTAACAACAAAAAAAGGAGAAACTTTGCAGAACAGTGTTGTTGATGAGAGATGAATCGCATTACATGTCCGTCCTTCCTGGTATGTCTTTTTTCTTTTTTCCCTTTATGTCATATGAGATTATGTAGTGTTGTTTTGCTTCCCCGTCTGCTTTGGCACGCTCGTGGAAATGCATTCTGGCCGAGAAAACATTGGAATAGGCTGCTTAACTCGTGTTGTTCTGTGCATCCTTCGCAGACAATGGGGATCGTGATCGGTCTCAGCGACGCCTTCCTCGGAATGACCGTCCTTGCGTGGGGAAACAGCATAGGAGGTATAATAACTCTTTATCCGAGGTCGGATGCACCCGACAGAGATCACCGCGAGGCTGACGAGAAACATCAACACCGCTTTGCTTCTCTTACTTTGCAGACTTCATATCTAATCTGTCCGTGGCTCGGCAAGGCTATCCACGCATGGCAATTTCGGCGTGTTACGGTGGACCCCTGCTCAGTATCCTTTTCTTTGTTTTGTCACCGTGCGAAATCGCAAAAGAGGGCATGTACCGCCGCGGACGGTATATGCTGAAACACTCCATTTGGCCTTCTTCTGCTTCTGCAGTCCATACAAACTCTACCATCCCTCAAGTTATCAGATGTACCAAAGTATGGGACCCCAACTTCGATTCCGTTTCCAGTTTGGACCACAGCTCACTCATAAAATGACAGGCAAGCCAAAGAAGCATAAAGGACTGTTTCAGGTATATACTGTTCGCAATAATACACTGGACGGGAAAGAAAAAAAAGAAAACAGCGTGGGGCAAGTTGCTGCGCACTCTTGGTTCATTTTGGTAGCCTCCGAATACTGTTCGTCCTAAAGCTGATACGTTATTGCTTGAAGTAAGATATGGCCCCTACCCCATAAAAAAGCACGCTGTTTAGGTCATGTTCAATGTGAACACTTAGGTATGCTGAAAACCATCTTTTTCTCTATTCATCAAACATAGATTTCGAAAGTACAGGGAGTTTCCGAGAAACGAGAACAGTGTTTTTCGACCGGGATAAATAAACTATGCATCGCTGAAATCTCGAACTCCGTGAGAATGTTACGCTGGCGGTTGGGACAGAACGCGAAAGTTTGAGAAAATGATGTTACCTTGACCAAAAGAGAATTAAGGAAAACAGAAATTTCTCTATGAGCCGACGTACCACCTAAGCCTCATATCGTTAAAACAATAAATTACAAAGTGAGGGCATGTAGTACCTATTACAATGAAAAAAAAACTTATCAGCAAGAAAGAGGTTATTGTTTTCTTTCTCGCTGACAAGCTTTTTCCGCTGAAATAGATTCTACAGGCGCCCACAGTGTCCTTTCTTGTTTTGACGATTAAACAACTTAAACGTCGGCTCCATGAATTTTTTGTAAATTGTTTTTTGATTTAGATGACGTCATTTAATCTTTCGCGTTCTATCC